>PVIY010056564.1:0-13309 GCA_004026745.1 Myrmecophaga tridactyla
AGGGTGCTGAAAATAGATGGTAATTAATATTTTAAAATTTCAACTTATGTGTGAGACTAAAGCAAAAATGTTTATTTGGTACAAAATTCGTATTTTGACTAGTGCATTTCCTCATATAACTTGTGTAGATAGCTTGGTTGAACGACATAAGTACATGGAACCTTGGGTAGGACATGAGGTTTTGTTGGTTTGTCCAGAGTGATGCCTCGATGAATCCCAAAGTGATTTGATCAGTGAGTGGAAAAGTATTTGCAAAGTCCCCTTTGGGGAATGGTGAGAACAGGGGAAAATTCAACCTCCCCAAGTTGAATTCTTGATATTCTCACAAGCAGTGTGGACAACCAAAGCTATAGGTTGAGCCCCCAGTCTTGGGGTTTGTTCATATGAAACTTAACCCCACAAACGATAGATCAAGCCTACTTAAAATTAGGCCTAAGAGTCACCCCCAAGAGAACCTCCTTTGTGGCTCAGATGTGGCCTCTCTCTCCAGCCAACACAACAAGCAAACTCACCACCCTCCCCCTGTCTACGTGGGTCATGACTCCCAGGGGTGTGGACCTTCCTCGCAACGTTGGACAGAAATCTGAGAATGAGCTGAGACTCAGCCTCAAGGGATTGAGAAAATCCTCTCGACCAAAAGGGGGAAGAGTGAAATGAGACAAAGTGTCCAATGGCTGAGAGATTCCAAACAGAGACGAGAGATTATCCTGGAGGTTATTCTTATGCATTAAGTAGCTATCACCTTGTTAGTCAAGATGTACTGGAGAGGCTGGAGGAACTGCCTGAAAATGTGGAGCTGTGTCCCAGTAGCCATGTTTCTTGAAGATGATTGTATACTGACATAGCTTTCACAGTGTGGCTGTGTGATTGTGAAAACCTTGTGTCTTATGCTCCTTTTATCTACCTTGTCATCAGATGGGTAGAACATATGGAATAAAAATAAATAATAGGGGGAACAAATGTTAAAATAAATTTAGTTTAAAATGCTAGTGATCAGTGAAAGGGAGGAGTAAGGGGTATGGTGTGTATGATTTTTATTCTGTTTTTGTTTTATTTTTCTGTTGTCTTTTTATTTCTTTTTCTGAATTAATGCAAATGTTCTAAGAAATGATCATGATGATGAATATGCAACTATGTGATGATATTGTGAATTACTGATTATATATGTAGAATGGAATGATCACATATTAAGAATGTTTGTGTTTTCCGTAATTTTTTTAAAAAAATAGTAAAAAAATAAAAAAAACTGTGAATGTTCTCAAATTATCAAGAAGCAAGTCCTTACAAATATCAGCACTGCTATAGTAATGACCTATGTTACCACATTTAACATATGGAAATCTTAACCACCTAAAATGGATATCTAAGTTAGCTTATCCATAGGTATATTAAAATAAAATCTAAGTAATCATAAAGCCTGTTTGTACAATATGTCTCATAAACCAGTTTAAAATTAAAGCAATGAAGGAAAAAATCTATAAATACAGATATTAGAGTTACTTGAATTCTAAATATTAAAGAGTATCTTAAATACCATTTGATTAATTATCAAAACTGTGTGCACTCTCAAAATATCAAGTAAAAAGTTATTACAGATGTCAGCTATCAGCTATAGTAGTGAGTTATGTTACTAAATATTTTCACATTTTTTATTTCAGGAATTTGTTTTATCTAATATTACTAAAACTGGCTAAGTTTTTTTTAACTGTTTTTAGTCGTAAAATATAACATATGTATAAAAAGAAAGAAAAAAGCAATAATTTCTAAAGCACACTTCAACCAGCAGCTACAGAACAGTTTCCAGAGTTTGTCATGGGCTAACATACCCTCAACTCAATTTTTTCCTTCTAGGTGCTCCAAAACACTGGCGCCTTTATCAGAGTCATAATAACGGAATCATGCAGTATCTCTCCTTTTGTTTCTGACTTATTTCACTCAGCATTATGTCTTCAAGCTTCATCCACATTGTCATATGTTTTGGGACATCATTTTGTCTAAATGCTGCATAATATTCCATTGTATGTATATGCCACGTTTTGTTTATTCACTCAAGCTTCATCCACATTGTCATATGTTTTGGGACATCATTTTGTCTAAATGCTGCATAATATTCCATTGTATGTATATGCCACGTTTTGTTTATTCACTCATCTGTTGATGGGCATTTGGATTGTTTCTATGTCTCAGCAATTGTGAATAGTGTTGCTATCATCAGTGTACAAATGTCTTTTCATGTCACTGCCCTCAACTCCTCTGGGTATATACTGAGTACTGGTAGTGCTGGGTCACGGGGCAACTCAATATTTAGTTTTCTGAGGATCACCAAACTGATTTCCACAATGGCTGATCCATTTTACATTCCCACCAATAGTGAATAAGTGTTCCAATGTTGCTGCATCCTTTCCAACGCTTATAGTTTCCAGTTTGTTTAATAGCAGCCCCTTTTTTTTTTTTTTTTGGCTTGGGCAGGCACCAGGAACTGAACAATAGCAGCCATTCTTATAGGTGTGAGTTGATATCTCATTGATGTCTTAATTTGCATTTCCCTTATAGCCAATGAAGAGGAGCTGTTCTTCACGTGCTTTTAGCCAACTGTATTTCCTCTTCATAAAAGTTCCTATTCATTTCCTCTGCCCATTTTATAATTGGGTTGTTTGTTCTTTTGTTGGTGAGCTGTATAATTTCTTTATGTACACAGGATATCAAGCCTTTCTCTGATATGTGGTTTCCAAATATTTTCTCCCATTGATTTGGCTGCCTCTTCACCTTTTTAACAAAGTCCTTTGAGGCACCAAAGCTCTTGATCTTAAGGAGTTCCCACTTGTCTATTTTTCCTTCCACAGTTTTAGGTGTAAAGTTTAAGAAACTACCTCCTATTACTAGATCTTGAAGATGTTTCCCTACATTTGTTTTAAGAAGTTTTATGGGACTGTCTCTTACAATTAAGTCTTTGATCCATTTACAATTAATTTCTGTATAGGGTGTAAGGTAGGGGTCCTCTTTCATTCTTTTGACTATTGAAATCCAGTTCTCCCATGCCCATTTATTGAAAAGACTATTCTGTCCAATTCAGTGGATTTGGGGGCCTTATTAAAGATAAATTGTCCATAAATTTGGTGGTCAATCTCTGCACTCTCAATTCTATTCCCCTGGGCAGTCCATAGCACTTTGTGCCTGTACCATGCTATTTTGACCACTGTGGTTTTATACTAAGCTTAAAAGTCAGGAAGTGATAGAGCTCCCAGTTTGGTCTTTCTTTTTAGAATATCTTTAACTATTCAAGGTCTCTTTCCCTTACATATAAATGTGATAACCAGTTGTTCCAACTCTTCGAAGTAGGTTGTTGGAATTTTTATTGGTATTGCATTGATTCTGTAGATCATTTTGGGTAAAATCGACATCCTGATGATATTCAACCCTCTTATCCATAAACATGGAATATTTTCCTTTCTATTTAGGTCATTTTTATTTCTTTTAGCATTTTTAAACTAATTTTCTGTGTATTAGTCCTTGACATCCCTGGTTAGACTTATTCCTAGATACCTAATTCTTCTGGTCGCTATTTTGAATGGAATTTTTTCCTTAGTTGTCACCTCAGATAAGTCAATGCTTGTGTATAGAAAATACTGACTTTTGTATATTAATCTTGTATCCTGCCACTTTGCTGAGTTTGTTTATAAGCTCAAGTAGTTATGCTGTACATTTCCCAGAGTTTTCAATGTATAGGATCATGTCATCTGCAAATAATGAAAGTTTTACATCTTCCCTTCCTAATTGAATTCCTTTAACTTCTTTCTTCTGTCTAATTGCTCTGGCTAGTATTTCAAATACAGTGTTGAATCAAAGAGGTGACAATGGGTATCCTTGTCCCAGCCCTGATCTCAAGGGGAATCATTTCAATTTCTCACCATTAAGTATGATGGTGGCTATGAGTTTTTCATATATGTCTTTTATGATATTGAGAATGTTTCCTTTGATACCTACTTTTTGAAGTGTTTTATCAGGAAAGGATGCTGGATTTTGTTGAATGCTTTTTCAGCACCAATTGATATGATCACGTGATTTTTTCCCTTTTGATTGGTTGATGTGCTGTATTACATTGATTACCCCTGCATTTCTGGTATGAATCCCACTTGGTCATGATGTATAATTCTTTTAATGTAGAGTTAGATGTGATTTACTAGTATTTTGTTCAGAATTTTTGCATTTATGTTCATAAGGGAGATTGCCCTGTAGATTTCTTTCCTTGTATCACCTTTATATAATTTTGGTATGAGAGTGACATTAGCTTCATAAAATGAGTTAGGTAGCATTCCATTTTCTTTTTTGAAGCAGAACTGGAGTCAGTTCTTTTTTAAAAGTTTGATAAAATTTTCCTATGAAGCCATCAGGTCCTGGGTTTTGTGTGGGAAGATTTTTGATAACTGATTGGATTCCTTTACTGGCAAATGGTTTGTTGAGATCTTCTATTTTTTTCTTGAGTAATTCATGTATTTCTAGGAACATATGTCCATTTCATCTAAGTTATCTAGTTTGTTGGCCTATAGTTGTTCATAATATTTTTATGAATTTTTAAAATTTCTTCATGATCTGTGGTAACAACCCCCCTCTTGTTTCTTATTTATTAGTGTCCTCTCACTTTTATTCTTTGTTAGTCTAGCTAGGAGACTCTGCCAATTTGGAAGGATTTATGTACCCTAGAAAAGCCATGTTTTGAGTTTAATCAATCTTGTGGGAGCAATAGTTTCTTCTAATCCCTATTCAGTACTATAGGTTGGAAACAATGAATTCTGGGTATTAAACTTAATTAGGTAGAGATGCGTCTCCACCCATTCTACATAGGTCTTGATTAGTTTACTGGGATCCTATATAAGAGGAGACATTTTTGGAGAGAGTTCCTTTTGAGAATGACAAGAAAGCCACAGCAGAGCCTAGTAGAGGCATGAGGCTGAGAGAACCACAGAGACCACCAAACAGTGACATTTGGAGATTCTGAGAGAGCAAAGAAGGACAATGGAATGATGAGAGTCATGAAACAGAGCCCAGCCAGTGACTTTTGGAGATGAAGGAGAATGTCTCTAGAGGATCTTCATGAAGCAAGAGGCATAGAGAGGATGATAACAGACAATGCCATGTTCATCATGTGCCTTTCCACTTGAGAGAGAAACCCTAAACTTCAAGATACAAAGGTATCTTTCCCTGGATGCCTTAGATTGGACATTTCTATAGACTTGCTTTAATTGGGACATTTTCATGGCCTTAGAACTATAAGCTTGTAACTTATTAAATTCCCCTTTTTAAAAAACCATTCCATTTCTGGTTATTGCATTCTAGCAGCTAGAAAACTAGAACAGATTTTGGTACTGAGAGTGTGGTGCTGCTGCAGCTTGCAAATACTTCACATGTTGGAGAGGCTTTTTAAATGGATGATGGGAAGATTTTTGAGGAGTTATGAGAAGCTTGATAGAGAAGGCCTAGAATGCTTTGAAGAGACTATTGGTAGAAATGTGGACTCTGAAGATACCTCTGACAAGGCTCTAGACAGAAATGAGACGTGTTATTATAGACTGGAAGGAAGGCCAGCGTTGTTTTTAAATGGCAGATAGTTTGGCAAAATTGACTAGTGACTTTGGCTATCTGACTTTCAAGTTCAGATTTGAAAAGCCACGAACTTGGATATTTAGCAGAAGAGATTTCCAAATTAAATGTGGAAAGTGCGGCCTGGTTTCTCTTCACAGCTTGTGACAAGAGAGAGACAAGCTGAAAACTGAACTCTTGGATACAAAGAAATGAGAAATTAATGTTCTAGAAAATTCTGGGTGTTCTAGTTTGCTAGGGGCCAGAATGCAATATACCAGAAACAGAAAGGCTTTTAAAAATGGGAATTTAATAAGTTGCTAGTTTACACTTCTAAGGCTGAGAAAATGTCCCAATTACAACCAGTCTATAGAAATGTCCAATCAAAGGTATCCGGAGAAAGATATCTTGGTTCAAGAAGGCTGATGACGTTCAGGGTTTCTCCCTCAAATGAGAAGGCACATGGCGAACACCGTCAGGGCTTCTCTCTCAGCTGGAAGGGCACATGGTGAACACGGAATCATCTGCTAGCTTTCTCTCCTGGCTTCTTGTTTCATGAAGCTCCCCAGGAGGCATTTTCCTTCTTCATCTCCAAAGGTCGCTGGCTTGTGGTCTCTCTGCTTCATGGTGCTGCAGCGTTCTCTGCTCTCTCCAAATCTCTCTCATTCTCCAAAATGTTCCCTTGTTTATAGGACTCCAGAAACTAATCAAGACCCACCCAAATGGATGGAGACACATTTCCCCCAATCCAGTTTAACAACCACTCTTGATTGAGTTACATCTCCAAAGAGATTGTCTAATTGCAGACTCAATCATACAGTATTGAATAGGGATTATTCTACCTTTATGAAATGGGATTTAGATTAAAACATGACTTTTCTAGGGGAAATACATCCTTTCAAACCAGCGCACTGGACTTCCAGGAATGGAGACCCCAGAGAATGGTGCCCCATGTCAGGATGTGGCCAAATGTGGAACCAGTCAGCCATTTCAGAGAAAGCCAGGATCAGACATGGAGTTATCCAGGAAGGATTTGTTGAAACACATTATGCCTGATGGGCATGTTCTGAGGCTACTGCATAGAAAGCCAATGAGAGTGTTGTGGGATATTTATAAAGAGAACCACTGCCAGTTGGGATGGAGAGGCACAGAGAAGGGAAACATTGGAGGAAAAATAACTTCAGAGGCAAACCATGGAAGCTGGGGTCTGAAGTCAAGAAGCCTCAGGCCGGGAAAGCGGACCCACTTAAGCATGTGGAGAGGGTGAGTTTGCCCCAAAGGCAGTGGATGGGCCTTCCAACTTATTACAGTGGAAGAGTCATGCCACCTCAGGCCCTGGAGATGGTGAAGCACATTCCTTGGGGATTGGGGAAAGCCTGGCTGCCACCACATGGAGGGGTTGAACATGTGCCCCAGCGATGGCAGAGAGCCTGGGTGCAGCCCCGATCCTTGGAGAAGGTGGAGCTGAGAAAAAGGTGGTCTCCCCAATGTCCCCCAAGGTTGCATTTAGAGAGAGGTGGACTATCCCATAGGCTCTTGAAAGTGTGGGACTGCTGTTTTCTAAGCCCTGAAGATAAATGACTCTCAGACTTTGAAATCTAATGGATTTTGCCCTCCAGGTTTTCAAAGCTGTTTGGGTCTGGTGACCCCTGTGTTCCTTCCAATTCCTCCTTATGGAAGTTGGCATATGTATCCTATGACTGTTCTCCTTTGAATGTAGGCAACAAATAACTTGTTCGGAGTTTTACAGGCCTCGAGCCTGAGGAGAACTTTGCTTTAAGACAGACCATGCCTTTCACTGACTTTTTACTGGTTTTAGCCTTGTGTTGTATTTGTAACATTACTAGAATGGTTTGAGTTTCTCTGATATTGTTATGGAATGAACGTATTTTGTATATGGAAAAACAGGTATTTTTTAAGGTCCAGTGGGTGGAATGTGCTGGTTTGAAAGGATTTATTTATGTACCCTAGAAAAACCATGGTTTGAACCTAATCAATCATGTGGGAGCAACGGTTCCTTCTAATCCCTATTCAGTGTTATAGGTTGGAAATTTGATTAGGTTATCCCTGCAGAGATGTGACTCAATGAATTCTGGGTCTTAACCATGATTAGATTGAGACGTGTCTCCACCCATTCTATGTGGGTCTTGATTAGTTTACTGGGATCCTAAAAACAGGAGACATTTTTAGAGAGAGTTCCTTTTGAGAATGACAAGAAAGCCACAGCAGAGCTAAGCAGAGCTACGAGGCTGAGAGAACCACAGAGACCACCAGCTGGCAACGTTTAGAGATTCTGAGAGAACAGAGAAGGATGACAGAATGATGAGAGCCAAGTAGAGTCCACCAGTAGTGACCTTTGGAGGTGAAGGAGAATTCCCCTGGGAGAGTTTCATGAAGCAAGAGACCTGGAGAGGAAACTAGCAGATGATGTCATGTTTGCCATGTGCCTTTCCAGATGAGAGAGAAACCCTGACCATGTTCACCATGTGCCTTTCCACTTGACAGAGAAACCCTGAACTTCATCAGCCTTCTTGAATCAAGGTATCTTTCCCTGGATACCTTGAATTGGGCTTTTCTATAGACTTGCTTTAATTGGTACATTTTCATGGCTGAAGAACTGTAAACTTGTAACTTATTAAATTTCCCTTTAAAAAAAGCCGGTCCATGTCTGGAATATTGCTAGCAAACTAGAACAGGGACCTTCAATTTTATTATTTTCTCAAAGAATCTACTTTTAGTTTTGTTGATTCTTTCTACTGTTTTATTGTTCTCCAGTTTGTTCATTTCTGCTTTAGTCTTTGTTATTTCTTTTATTTTATTTGCTTTGGGGTTAGTTTGCTGTTCTTTCTCTAAATTCTCCAGGTGAGCAGTTAAATCATCAAGTTTTGCTCATTCTTGTTTCTTAAGATAGGCATTTAGGGCAATAAATTTCCTTCTCAGCACTGCCTTTGCCACATCCCATACATTTTGATATGTTGTATTCTCATTATCATTCATCTCCCTATATTTACTGATTTCTATAGCAATTTCTTCCTTGACCCACTGATTATTTAAGAGTGTGTTGTTTAACCTCCATATATTTGTAAAAACTCTGGTTCTTTGGTGATTATTAATTGCCAACTTTATTCCATTGTGATCAAAGAAACTGCTTGGAATAATTTCAGTCTTGTTAAATGTATAGAGACTAAGTTTATGTAGCAGTATATGATCTATCCTGGAGAACGTTCCATGTACACTAGAGAAGAATGTGTATCCCAGTGTTTTGGGATGTAATGATCTATACATCTATTAGATCTAATTCATTTATCCTATTGTTTAGGTTCTCTATTTCCTTGTTGATCCTCTCTGTGTTTGCTCTATGTATAGCAGAGAGTGGTGTATTGAAGTCTCCCACTATTACTGTTGATATGTCTATAGCTCCCTTCAATTTTTCCAATGTGTGCCTCATGTACTTTGGAGCTCCTTGATTGGGAGTATACACATTTAGGATTGTTATTTCTTCCAGATGAATTATTCCTTTTATTAACATATAGTGTCCTTCTTTGTCTCTCATGATATCTTTACATTTAAATTACATTTACATTTAAAGTCTATTTTGCCTGATATCAGTATAGCTACACCTGCTTTCTTTTGGTTACAGAATGCATAGAATATCTTTTTCCATTCTTTCACTTTCAGTCTAACTGTGTCTTTGAGTCTAAGATGCATCTCTTGTAAACAGCATATGGATGGTTTATGTTTTTTGATCCATTCTGTCAGTCTGTATCTTTTAATTGTGTATTTAGTCCATTAACATTCAAAGTATTTACTGTAAAAGCAGTTCTTGATTCTACCATCTTGTCTTTTAGTTTTTATTTGTCAGATCTGTTTATTATTTTCCTTCTCCCTCTCTTTTCCTTTAAATTAGCTTTACTCATATTCTTTAATTCTGTGCCATCCTCCAGACCTCCCTCTCCTGTCTTTTTTCATCAGCTGTCAGGGCTCCTTTTCGTATTTTTTGTAGGGCTGGTCTCTTGTTGACTATTTTCTCAATCTTTCCTTGTCTTTGAAAATTTTAACCTCTCCTTAAATTTTGAACAATAACTTGGCTGGAAAAAGAATTCTTGGTGAAAGTGTTTCTCATTCAGGATCTTAGAAATATCATACCACTGCCTTCTTGCTTCCATGTTGCTTCTTGAGTAGTCTAAAACCAGTCTTATGTGTTTTCCCTCGTATTAGTAGATTGCTTTTCTCATGCTGCTTTCAGGACTTCCTGTCTCTGTTCAGCACCTGACAGTCTGATTAGTACATGTCTTGGAGTGGCCTTGTTCAGATTTATTTTATTTGGAGTTCAATAGGCCTCTTTGATGTGCATGTTCATGTATTTATAAGAATTGGGAAGTATTCTCCAATTATATATTCAGCTAACTTTCCCAACCCTTTACTTTTCTCTTCTCCTGGAACACCAAATAATTCTTATATTTTGTGCCTCTTGTTGTCCATAATTTTCCTAAGATCCAGTTGTATTTTTTCCATCTTTCTTGCCATTTATTCTTTGTGTGTTGTAGTTCTATTGTTCTATCATCTAGTTAACATATTCTTCCTACCGCTTCTTTGAATCTGCTATCATGTGTCTCCAGTATATATTTTATTTGGTCTACTGTATCTTTCATTTCTATGCGATCTGCCAGTTTTCTATTTAAACTCCTGAATTCTTCTTTATGCTCTTCTAGTATCTTCCTGGTATCTTTTATTTCTTTATAAATGTCTGGGAGTAGTTCCATATTCTATGTCCCTTCTGGGATTTTGATTTGGCCATTTGACTGGGTCATTTCTGCTTGGATATACATGTGTTTTTTAATTTTTTTGTTGTGATTGGGCCATTTGATTATCTCGATATGGTTATTGTGCAAGTGGGTTTCTTTCAGTCTTCAAAAGTCTTGTATTTACCTAGTTTTTGCTGACTGTTTCTGAAAGGTTTAGGAGGCAAGAGGGTGAGAAAGAAGGTAGATCAGGAAATTTAAAGTGAGAGTGTTTATTTCTGTGCTCCCAGGCAGAGCAAAGTACTTTTTGAGTGGGTATGGGAGCTCACAGGTGAGGATGGCAGGGCCGCTAAGGACGGTGAAGGATTAGGTGGTGGCAGAGGAGCCAGTGAAGGGGGAAGAGGGCACGGTGGTGGTTGGAGAGTCGCTGGAATAGAAGGAGGTAGGGAAGAATAAGATGGTGGCTGGGGAGCCACTAGAGCAGAAGGGGAAAGAGGAGGACAAAAATGGTGGCTGGAGTGCTGCCGGCACAGAAGGAGGAAGGGAAGGGTAAGATGGTGGCTCGAGCGCCACTGGCGGAGACAGGAGAAGAGGAGGGCAAGATGGCAGCTGGTGCGCTGCTGGTGCATGGCAGTTGTCATCTGGTCCGCTGAGGCAGAAGGAGGAAGGGAAGGACAAGATGGCGGCTGGAGCACAGCTGGAGGGGAAGGAGGAAGAGAAGGACAGATGGCAGCTGGGGTGCTGCCAGTGGGGAGGGGAGGGTAGAGCGGGGGAGAAGAGGATAGTTTCCCTAAATCTGATGGAGGCCCTGGTCATTTAAAGGAAGATGAATTGAGGGGGTCAGAAAAGGAGGAAGTTTCATCAGACTGTTTGTCCAGGAGCGAGGGCTTGGGGGTTTCTCTGGCCAGAAGAACCTGGACCATAGAGCAGGAAGTGCAGAGAGAGGGGCAGGGACGCAGGAGAAAAAAAGCCTGGACATAAGGAATTTTGGCCCATTTGTCATTCCTCTGGCAAAAGTTGCAGAGGTTTGTAAGGATATTAAAATTGAAAGTCCCATCCTCAGGCCAATGAGAATCATTATCCAATTGATATTGGGGCCAAGCCTTTTTACAAAAGTAAGTGAGGCGTTTTGGCCAGATGTCTGGAAGTAAGTCCAGTGTGATAGGTTTGTCAGAAGACAACCCAGAGGAGTATAAAATATGGTCTTTGAGGATTTATTGCCCATACTGATGGGTCTCAAAGGACAAAGGACTGGCCCAGGGGGTGTTGGCATCCCAACGCTCTGAGAGAGTCCTCGGAGCTCTTATGTTCAGGGTCTCGTCTCCCCAGGGGACGTCTCACCCTGGTTTGAGGCCCTTTCAGGTCCTGGACCTGAATTTGGGAGGGAAACGAGAGGCGGGGCATCCCCCCAACTTTTCGAGTCCCAGGAAAGGGAGTGAGGCTTGCGGGCATCCCTGTTCACCTCAGCCCTCGGAAGAGAACCTGACATGAATTCACGGTTTTCAGAGGGTTATTTATGGGCAGGCTCTCTTGGAATGGTGAGACCCAGCAGCAGGGCTAGGAGGGAAGCGACTTACCCAATCTGTGCTGGATGTAGCAGCAGGCCAAAGGATCCCTTGTCGCTAGCCATGTGGAGGAGAGGAAGCCGGGGCACCCCTGGCCAGGCGGGCAGCACCCATGCTCCTCTCCCGGGTTTCGGCACCAAGATGAAAGGTTTAGGAGGCGAGAGGGTGAGAAAGAAAGAAGGTGGACCGGGAAATTTAAAGTGAGACTGTTTATTTCTGTGCTCCCGGGCAGAGCTCACTGAACCCAAGATGGAGGGAGGTGAGTCCACATGTGGGCTTTGGCGTGGGCAGCTTTTAAGGATGGGGGTCAGGTGATGTCCGGAAGGGGTGGTTCATTAGTTCCAGAAGTCATGTTGGGAGGGGCGACACAGCCTCTGCAGCTCAGGTTGCAGTGCCCTTCCCCATTCCCCCGACCTAACAATTTCCTCTCACACTTTGTCAGTTATTCTCTGCCAAATCAAGGTCCAGATCCCCTGCAGGGGATAAAATTCAATTTAAGGGTTTATTATAAGTTAGGCTGAGTGCACAGGTATGCCAATGGCAGAATGGCTGACTACAACACAGGAGACACAAGGTGGACTCCTAGCTCTGTGCATTAAAAAAAAAAAAAAGAGGAATGAAAAAGAAAAAAGAGATAATAATAATAAAGTAAAATAAAAATATAAGAAAAATACGAAATGCAAAAATAATGACCACAACAAAATACACCTTTCAAAATACACCTCAGTAGTAGTAGGCACCAGAATCAAAAGGAGACACCCCAGAACATACTGGGAGGGAAGTCATGTTGGCGCCCACCAGAAGGAAGGAAAATTTAAGAGAAAAATAATAATAGCAATAATAAAAATAATATGTGAACTAAAATATAGAAAATGAGCAAAATATAACAATTTAAAAAATCTATAAATTTTTTTTGAATAGCGAAAAGGACAATTATAGTACTAGTAAAAATGTGTAGAAAGAATGTTCTTAAGGGAGGGAATAAAAAAGGAATATTAGAAGAAAAAATTTAATGACATAAAAAATAAAAAAGACCTAAGCAGATAGGGAGTCAGCTTGCCTGCACTTGCCCCTTCACTCCAGCAGGTGGCGACTGTGAGGCCCCTCTTCCCTCAAGCTCTCCCCTCCCTGTCTGGTGCAGCTGACCTGCACTTACTGTGTCTGGCCAGCAGTCTCCTCCTCCCTTAGCCCAGCCCCCTCTGCTGGAGCAACTTGGGTCCGCCTGCTTCAGCAGAGGTACTTCTCCAGCAGGGGGGCTGTTCCACCAAGGGCAGCTGACCATCAGGTCTCTGCCCAGGGACTGGGAAGCCAATCAACATGTGGGAGGTCAGCTGATACCTGCCAGATACCAGATACCGGAACTGAAGCCGACTTTTCCGCACCCAATGGGGTGACCCCTCCCCTCATGCCAAGGCCCACCCTGCA
>PVIY010056565.1:0-13260 GCA_004026745.1 Myrmecophaga tridactyla
TTCTTAACAAGGTTAAGCCTTCTGATCCATAAACATGGAATGTCTTTCTATTTATTTAGGTCTTCTTTTATTTCTTCCAGTGATGTTTTGTAGTCTTCAGTTTACAGGTCCGGCCCTCCTTTTGTTAAACTTGTTCCTGTTGTATTCTTTGGAATGCTTTTGTAGGTAGAATTGGTGTCTTAATTTCATTTTCATATTGTTTATTGCGGGTATGTAGGCAAATATGATTGATCTTTTGGGAGGGGGGTGCGTGGTCCGGGAATCAGACCCGTGTCTCCCGCATGGAAGGCAAGCATTCTACCACTGAACCACCTGTGCACCCTACAATCGATTTGTTTTTGGTCCATTTTTAAAAAAATTTTTTTATTAATTTTTAAATTTAAAAAAATGACAAGAAAGAAACACAAACATTCTTAACATACGATCATTCCATTCTACATATATAATCAGTAATTCACAATATCATCACATAGTTGCATATTCATCATCATGATCATTTCTTGGTACATTTGCATCAATTCAGAAAAAGAAAACAGAAAAATAAAACGAAAACAGAAAAAAACAGGTATACATACCATACCCCTTACCCCTCCCTTTCATTGATCACTAGCATTTCAAACTAAATTTATTTTAACATTTGTTCCCCCTATTGTTTATTTTTATTCCATATGTTCCTCTTATCTCTTGACAAGGAAGATAAAAGGAGCATCAGACACAAGGTTTTCACAATCACACAGTCACATTGTGAAAGCTATATCGTTATACAATCATCCTCAGGAAACACGGCTACTGGAACACAGCTCTACATTCTCAGGCAGTTCCCTCCAGCCTCTCCATTACATCTTGAACAACAAGGTGATATCTACTTAATGCACAAGAACAACCTCCAGGATAACCTCTCGACTCTGTTCGGAATCTCTCAGCCATTGACACTTTGTCTCATTTCACTCTTTCCCCTTTTGGTCAAGAAGGTTTTCTCAATCCCTTGATGCTGAGTCTCAGCTCATTCTGGGATTTCTGTCCCACGTTGCCAGGAAGGTCCACACCCCTGGGAGTCATGTCTCACGTAGACGGGGAGGGTGGTGAGTCTGCTTGCTGTGTTGGCTGAAGAGAGAGGCCACATCTGAGCAACAAAAGAGGTTCTCTTGGGGGTGACTCTTAGGCCCAGTTTTAAGTAGGCTTGACCTATACCCTGTGGGGTTAAGGTTCATATGAACAAACCCCAAGACTGGGGGCTCAGCCTATAGCCTTGGTTGCCCACACTGCTTGTGAGAATATCAAGAATTCAACTTGGGGAAGTTGAGTTTTCCCCCGTTCTCACCATTCCCCGAAGGGGACTTTGCAAATACTTTTCCACTCACTGATCAAATCACTCTGGGATTCATCAGGGCATCACCTGGACAAACCAACAAAATCTTATGTCCTATACATAGCCCTCTTTTTAACTGTACATTTTGAAATGATTTCAAACTGACGGAAAAGCTGTAGGGACAGTACAGAGCGCTCCCATGGACCATTAACGCAGATTCACCGGTTGCTCATATTTTGTCCCGTTTCCTTCGTCATTCCCGCTCATGCTGCCTCTCTCTGCCTCTGTGTGTCTGCGTGTTTGCAAAATATTGCAAAATGTTTTTCTGAACCGTTTCAGAGTAAGTTGAGTACGCCTTGCCCCTTTGCCCCTCAATGCTTCACTGTGCATTTCATAACTACATTATGGCTTCAGTAAGCTCTTACATAGCTAAAGAATAATGAGCAAAATCAGAAATCTTAACATCGATACAATGTTAGCTATTGTACAGCTGTCGTTCAAATGTCACCAGTTGTCCCAATAACGCCCTTCGCAGCTTTGGTTTTTCTGATCTGGGATCCAATTCAGGATCACACGTGGCCTTTGAGAAGTTCCGGAAGTTCCAGGAGTCTTTACCTCCTTCGATCTGGAAGAACCTCTGGGCTTTTCTTGGCCTTTCACGACAGGGACATATTGTTGAGATTATAGGCCAGTTTATTCTTTAGACCATCCCTCAGTTTGGCTTTGTCTGATGTTGTGTCCCTCAGGTGCGTCTTACCAGGAGGCACATCCCTTGGATCCCTTTGGATGAGGTGATAGCTGTCAGTTTCTCTTTGTGACTAGTAATTAATTTGTAGGAAGATGCTTTGAAACTAGATAAATATCCTGTTCCCCATCAAAATCTCCCCTAGTTAAGTCTCTTGAATCAATAATTACTATGATTGTAGCAAAATGCCAATTTGCTCCCTCCATCACTCCTTCTGCAGTTGTTTGTTGGCCTTCTACTGTAAGGAAGGGCTCCTCTATTGATCTATTTGTCCATTATCAGTTTTGTGCTGGTTTGCAGCTGTGATGTACCCCAGAAAAGCTTGTTCTTTTAATGCATCTCTGTGGGTGCAGACCTATTGTGATGGGACCTTTTGCCTAGGTTGTCTCCATGGAGAGGTGGCCCAGCCCACTTAAGATGGGTGTTAATCCCCTTGCTGGCCTCCTTTATGAGCAGATAAAAGGCAGAGACATTTTGGGGAGCTCTCAGAGCGAAAGAAAATGCCCCCAGGAGAAGCCAGAAGGACCCACAGGAGCTGAGAGAGCCACTTTACAACCAGAATCCAGGAGAGAAGGGCCTGCCATGTGCCATCCCATGTGACAGAGGAACCCCAGCAGCCTTTCCTCTGAGAAGGTGTCTTCCTCTTGATGCTTTAATTAGGACATTTTCATGGCCTTAGAACTATAAATCTGTAAGCTAATAAAAGTTCCATTGAAGAAACCCAACCCATTTCTGGTGTACTGCATTTCGGCAGCTTTAGCAAACCGAAACAAGGATGGACTCACAGGTTTTTATTTTCTTCACTGGGCTTATAATTCATTATTGCTATTTATTGATTTTGATGCTCAAATTGTCTTTGATTTGGTTCCTTCAGGCTGCCTCCTGTGCCCCTCCCATATGTCCCTGTCATTCTTTGAGAACCCCCTCACTCTCTGCACAACAAGAAGTTCCAAGCTCTTTTTTCCCTTTTCCCCCCTCCCCCACCCCCACCAGAATTGGCCATTCTTCCAAGGAGCCCTGGTTCCTGTCAGGTAGAAAAATATTTAGAACCCATTCCAGGTGGGGCTTGATTAGTTTACCGGAATCCTTTAAAAGAGGAAGCAATTTGGAGAGGGCCTAAGAATGACGGGAGGGCAACAGGGCAGAGTCACGGGAATGATGAGAGCCAGAGCCCACGCAGCCATCTTTGGAGAGGAAGAAGGAAAATGCCCCCGGGGAAGCTTCATGAAACAAGAGGCCTGGAGAGGAAGCTGGCAGACTCTGCCATGTCCGCTATGTGCCCTTCCAGCTGAGAGAGAAACTTTGAACGTCATTGGCCTTCTTGAACCAAGGTATTTTCCCTGGATGCGTTAGATTGGACATTTCTATAGATTTGCTTTAATTGGGACATTTCCATGGCCTTAGAACTGTAAATTAGCAATTCATTAAATTCCCCTTGTTAAAAGCTGTTCCATTTCTGGCATATTGCATTCCAGCAGCTAGCAAACTAGAGCAGGTATTATGCAGACATGTTCAGTGGAATGATGGAGGATGTTTGTGTGTGTGTTTGATGTGTGTGTGTGTATGTATAAATTTCTGAGTACATCTTGATACTTCCAATTCAAATTCGACAACAAATGTTCCTCCTAGCCTTTCCCCATTATATATCTGCGTCTCTCTTCTCCAGCAGTAGAGACCTGGCTCCCAGCCTCAGTGCTATATTTACTCATTTTTTTCTTTCTTTTGCTGGAAAGATGCAACTGTTCAAAAAACATGATCACGATGATGAATACACAACTATCAGATGATATTGTGAGCCACTGACTATACACCCTGTCAAGAATGTTTGTGTGTCAAGAATGGTTGTATGTTTGCTCATTGTTTATAATAAAAATATTTTTAAAAAATATGTTTACTCATTGGCTCAATCTTCCCTTACACAGAGGATGGCTCCAGAATTGCTGCAACCCCCGACCACTGGGGAAAACCAACCTACTAAGTGCATTTCCAGATTGCTTGGCAGGTTTTTTGGTTGTTATTATTGTTTGTTTTCCTGCACCTAAAGATTTAGGTATATAGAGTAAGAGTATTCTTAAATAGGGCACTTCAATAGAGCACATATTTTCATTTAAAAGTTACTTGGATAGTTGTTTGTTTTAATTTCCCCTTAATGTGTTTATGTCATTCGTGTGAAATACCCTTAATTTGTTTCTCTTTGCATTCAATTTGAGATTATTTCCACCCCCCCACCCTGTTGACTTTTATATTTTCGTATGCAACAGAGTGACATGTGTCTGGAGGTGACCCTCACTCCCCCAAACCTGCCACCCAGTTCCCCACCACCTAAGTGATTTCATCACTTGCCTTCTTTTTTGTTCTTCCTTTTTCAATTGACTTTGTGGAGGCATGATTTACAGATAACAAGCTGAGACCATTGTAAGTGTACAGCCAGTGGGTGTGACAAATGTCTTCCCCCACGTGTCACCACCACCACAGTCAGATATAGGCGATTTTCATCCCCCCACCCAAAAGCTTCCTCTGCAGTGCCCTTTCACAACCTAATTCGCCATTCCTATTATTTCTTCTTCTTCCCCTCCCCTCCCCTTCCCTTCCTCTCCCCCCTTCCTTCATCTACTTTTTAAAAAATGTTTTTATTGGTGTATATTATATATTCATATACCATGTATTCATCCAAAAGTGTACAATCCATGCTTCACAATATCATCATATAGCTGTGCATTTACCAGCACAATCGCCTTTTTTTGTCCTTCTTTGTGTGTGAAAAATAACACATGTACAAAAAAGCAATACATTTCAAAGCACAGCGCAACCATTAGTTGTAGAACAGATTTCAGAGCCTGGTATGGGTTGCAATTCCACAATTTTGAGGTGTTTATTTCTAGCTGCTCTAAGATACTGGAGACTAAAAGCCACCTTTGTGAGAAAGGCTGCAAACTTGATATTGCCACTGCATTTCTTACACTTGTAGAGGTGGTGGAGAAGTAAGCTTGGAATCAAAACTACTAAACTGTTGAATCTGGCCCAGGCTGGTAGCAAAACAGTGTTTGTACAGAGTGGCAGGGGTAGGGCAAAAGCTGAAACCGCACAGGCCCTGCATAGGGCAAGGGTGCCTTCTTTTTTTTTTTTTTTTCCTTTTGTTTTAGTTTTTCCATTGACGTTCTAGCAGACCTAGAAATAAGCAAGTCCTATATTTAGACCCAGCGCTGGTGTGATCCAATTTAAAATTTTCGTTTGCACTTTTCCCCATTTGCTGCTTTACAGATGTAAAATGTGCGCCTGACTGCTCTGCTCTCAAATACGTGGGATCTAAAAATATCTACCTAGGAGTGAAAAGCAGGTAGGACTCCGAAGAGAGAAGGAAGAGGACTGTAATGTTCTTTTCCTAGTCGCTTCCCCTGATTTTTCTCTACCAGCCTAAGAGCCTGGCTTTTCTAAAATATCAGTAAGCGTCGCTTGTCCCCCCAGTCACAATGTCACATGCACAGAGCATCTTAACGGCTGCTGTGCAGCTGTGCTTCTGCTCTCGAGGCGCTCTTAGCTTAGTAGCTTTTCTCTTCCGGAGGTGGGATAACCGTATTATTTTATTGTAAAAGTTATAGGTGGAAACCACCCAACACGTTGGGATTAACAACACTGGGGAAATGCAGGGTCAGTAGGGAGGGCGTGTTACTGTGATCCAGACAGAGCTGTATGAGAGCGTTGATTGTTACTTTTATTGTCGTTTTATATTTGCTCTGGCTCAGCTTTATTTTTTTATCATCACATTCTACTTTTTTTTTCTTTTTTTGTGAAAAATAGCATATATACAACAAAGCAGTGCATTTCAAAGCGCATCACAACAATTATTGTAGAACAGATTTCAGAGCTTGGTATGCGTTACAATTCCACAATTTCAGGTTTTTATTTCTAGCTGTTCTAAGATACTGGAGACTTAAAAGAAATACCAATATACTGATTCAGCAGTCATACTCATTTGTTAAGCCCTACCTGCTCTGTATAACTCCACTATCACCTTCGATCCTTCTCCCACTCTTTAGGGGTATTTGGACTATGGCCATTCTAACTTTTTCATGTTGGAAGGGGCTGTCAGTAATATGGGCTAAGGGGATGGAACTAGTTGATGTTGTGGAGAGGCTGGCCTCTCTGCATTTCAGGATTTATCTGGTCCAGGGACCCATCTGGAGACTGCGGGTTTCTGAAAAGTTACCCTAAAGCATGGTACCTTTGTAGACTCTTATATATAATACCCTAGGTGTTCTTTAGGATTGGCTGGAATGGTTTTGGTGGGGTTTGGCAGGTTATGATAGGTAAATGTCTAACTGAAGCTCTTACACCAGAGTAGCCTCTCGACTGTATTTGAACTCTCTCAGCTGCTGATACCTTATTTGTTACAGTTCTTTGCCCCCTTTTGGTCAGGAAGGCATTGTTGATCCCACAGTGCCAGGGCCAGATTCATCCCTGGGAATCATCTCCCACGTTGCCAGGGAGACTTTCACCCCTGGATGTCATGTCCCACGTAGTGGGGAGGGCCATGGTTTCACTTGCAGAGATGGGCTTAGAGAGAGAGAGAGAGACCACATCTGAGCAGCAAAGGGGTCCTCTGGAGGCGGCTCTTAGGCACACCTACAGGTAGGCTAAGTTTCTCCACTACGTATATAAGTTTCATAAGAGCAAGCCTCAAGATCAAGGGCATGGCCCATTGATTTGGGTGTCCCTAATGTTTGACACAGTATCAGGGACTTCCCAATGGTAAAGTTTAATAGTTCCATATTTTTTCTCCGACCCTTCAAGGGGCTTTGCCAATAGTTTTTTATTATCTGCTTAATATACTCTAGGATGCATCCAGGCATTACATTAAGCTATACAGGATTAAAGGTCCTCATTCTTATTCTGGGCTCCCTGTGTTTCAATTGTTCAAATGAGCTATCCAGACAGGATGAGTTAGTTTATGTGCCACAGAAAATTTAGGTTCCAGACAAAATAAACCTTTCTTCCTCTGGCCTCAAAGAGTAGGTGAAGTTTTAATATACAGACAATGTCTTCCTTACCCCTGTGTTCTAAATTACCTTAATCCCGACCTGATCAGCTTCATTCTTATCAATAAATACCAGGTATATATATATATATATATATATATATAACAGCCTCTCAAAATCCAGAAATAATAATTACCACTCTGGACTAAACGTGACCGCTATAAGAGCTTACAATCTATGCCCCAGTTTTCTTATAAGCATTTTCTAAAGGAGACCACACAATAATTGCTCTTTCGTTTCTGGCTTATTTTGCCTCACCAAATGTCCCACAGGTTCATTTATAATGTTGCACGCCTCACGACTTTGTTCCTTTTTGCAGCAGCAGAATATTTGTTCATAAGTATCCACCATCGTTTGCCTATCTGCTTCTCTGTCAGTGCATCCTTCAGCCACCTGCATTCATCAGGCATCATGTAAAATACCCAAAGTCCACAGTCCATCAACTCTCAATTTTAGCTAATTTCATTGTTCCCAAAGGAAAGATAACCAAGAAACACACCCTCACCAAATAGGAAATCTAATCCTCCCCTTAACTCTTGTCCCTCCCCGCATTATTGACCCCTGCTGTTGCTGTGGTTGTACCGACTGCTTTTGTTATTGAGTTTCAGGAACCTTTCATGGGATGTAAAACAAACAAACAAATAAACAACAACAAAAATACTTACCCACCACAGCTAACATAATTTGTGCCCAGTCATCTCCAAATCATTGTTCTTTTTTTTTTTTAATATGGAACGCTTCACGAATTTGCGTGTCATCCTTGCGCAAGGGCCATGCTAATCTTCTCTGTATCGTTCCAATTTTAGTATATGTGCTGCCGAAGCGAGCACATCTCAAAATCATTGTGCAAAGCCCATTTTCCATCACCTACATGATAAATGCAGGCCATGAAGGTCTTTTTTTTTTTTCCTAGGGGCTGGTGCACGGACCAGGAATCGATCCCGGGTCTCTGCTATGGTAGGCGAGAATTCTACCACTCAACCACCCATGCACCCCAGTTTTTCTGTTCTGTTTGTAGCAGCTTACACAGGTGCAGCCAAACACAAAGCTTCAGGAGAAATTGCACACAAACTGCACAACGTGGGATGTGAATGTACAATGTCAGGCATAACATCTGCACAAAACAGAAGAATTCAGAAAAGACACCAGGACTGGAACTTAGATACCCCATGCATGAAAGGGACTCTTGTTGCCTTTCAAATGCTTTAGTCCACCGCAGAAGAGTCAAAATGGAGGTGTAAAGCTCCGTGGGTAATTTAACTTACACAGTCTGCAGATGCCATGGCAATTTTAAAAGTTACACATTTAGACCAACAGATGCCCATCAGTTCATCATCTGGACTATAATCAGACACTCCGGCTGGATCACTGAAGACAAATGAGGTGAAGGAGGAAAGAAAATCCACGTCTGCATTTCCCGGCGGCGGTCACCGGTGGGCTCGCTGCCCTCCAGGTCCGCGGCAATTGCTGCTTTCCTCATCAGAGCTCTCACCGCCGGAGCCTCAAGTGCCATCACATTCCTGAAGCTCTACCTCCCCTGGGTCTCCAGTGACATTAGGGGCTTCCGGCCTAGAAGGCAGAAGACCTTCTAGATCAGAAAGCTTGTCTGGGTTGACCCAAGCTGTGGCATTCCTTCGCCTGGAATTACACAAACCCATTCGGGTTCAGTGACTTTGCCAGGGGATTATTCTGCCACCATCTGATGGCCATCAAGGTGCCTCGATTGTGACCCGAGATCCACATGGAGCTCCAACAGGTCCGCTTAGTCCAGGTTTCATGCTCAAGAATCTTGACTTCTTTCATCACCTTCTTCTTCGCCTCCCATTTCCTTCAGCAGTACTTGGCTTGGCTCACCTCCCCTTCGCCCTTGCAATCAGAGCACACAGGTGGCATCTGCTGTCCGGCCCGGGGGGGACAGGGCACCCCTCCACCTCCACCAGGCTACACTTCTGAACGACGGCCCACTTTCCACCAGGGCCACTGCACGTGCCAGTAAGGACAATCTCGTCGAGTTGCAGTTTGGCCATCTTGCCGTCATCCAGATCTTCTACAGCTGCCTTGAATGGATTCATCGGGCCTTCTCTTCCTCTGTTTAACCACCATGACGACCCTCTACCCTGACTGCCCACACCCAGCAACACCCCCATCAAAAAAACAGAGAAAAAACCACCGACCGTACGCAATGCTACCTGCCCGAAGACCTTGCTCTCCATATCTGTCATACAACTCACGCTTCTTAGGATTTGAAAGTCCTCCATTCGCAAAATTCCTTTCTTTGACTTTGTCGCCACCATTCGGATGTCCGTCCTTGGGCAAGCCAATGTCTGCTTCCGGGTCAAAGGGCGAGGGAGAGCGGAAGGCGGCACGCCCACAACTTCTCTCCTGGGCCTGGCTGCGGAGCTATGCGGTCAGAGGTCCCCGGGTTGGGGAAGAGGGACAGGTTTCCATCACTGGTGTTTGTGCAGGACAGAGGAGGGTATCAACCGCATCTGCAGGTGGGCAGGCTGGGCTGGTGGCTCAAGGTCAGCCGCAGCCCAAGGTCCGCCGAGGCCCAGAGCACTGTGCCTGTTCCATGCCCATCGCCCTCATATTTTCTTTTGTGCCATGCCTAGTCAAATCTTTTGCCCCTTTATAAAAAATGTGGATGTTTGTCTTCTTGTAATTGACTTATAGAACTTCATATATATTATAGTTCTGGCCCTTTGACAGAAAAACTTTCATTGTTTTTAATTTCACCCAAGCCTATGCCTCGTATATATATTTTTAATTTTCTATTGGTATATATTATATATTCACATGCCATGTAATCATCCAAAGTGTACAATCAATGGGTTCACAGTATCATTATATAGCTGTGTATTTATTATCACAATCGACTTTTTATTTTTCTTTTATTTATTGTTTTTGTTTTTTACATTTTTGTAATGGTATCTTTCCAGGAGTGAAAGTTTGTGATTTTGATGATGTCCAGTTTACCAGTTTTTCCTTTCATGATTACTTAATGTTTTTTTCTTTGTTTGTTTGTTTGGTGCACAGTCTGGGAATCAAATCTGGGTCTCTGGCATGAGAGGCGAGCATTCTATGACTGAACTACCAGTGCACACAATTAATCCTTTTGGTATCCTAAGAAGTCTTTGCCTATGAAGCAGGCAATGGTGTGAATGAACCTGTGGGACATTTGGTGAGGCAAAATAAGCCAGAAACAAAAGAGTAAATATTGTATGGTCTCATTTAGAAAGTACTGATAAAAAAAACTGGGGTCTAGATTGTAAGCCGTTATAGCAGTCACATTTAGTCCGGAGCAGTAATTGTTACTTCTGGATTTTGAGGGGCTGATTTATATATGTATAAACTGGTATTTAGAGATAAGAATGAAGCTGATTGGGTCGGGATTAAGGTAATTCAGAACACAGGGGTAAGGAAGACATTGTCTGCATTTTAGAACCTCATCTACCCTTTGAAACCAAAGGAAGAAAATGATTTTGTCTGTAACCTAAATTTTCTGTAGCACATAATCAAAGTCAACTTGTCTAAATAGATCATTTAAACAATCTTAATACAGGGAGCCCCGAATAAGCATGAGGGCCTTTAATCCTGTATAGCTTAATGTAATGCCTGGATATATCCTAGAATATAGTAAGCAAATAATCAAAAGGTATTGGCAAAGTTCCTTGAGGGATGGGAGAAAATATATGGAACTATTTAACTATACCATCAGGGAATCCCCCTATACTTGTCAAACTTTAGGGACACCCAAATCAGTGGGCCAAGCCCTTGATCTTGACACTTACTCTTGTGAAGCTTATGTAGGTAGTGGAGAAGCTTAGACTACCCATAGGTATGCCTAAGAGTTACTTCGAGAGGTATGGTATGTATAATCTTTTTTTCTCTATTATCGTTTTATTTCTTTTTCTGTTGTCTTTTTATTTCTTTTTCTAAATCGATGCAAATGTTCTAAGAAATGATGAATATGCAACTATGTGATAATATTAAGAATTACTGATTGTATATGTAGAATGGAATGATATCTTAATAAAAAAAATTTTTTTAAGTTTATAAAAAAAAAAAGAGTTACTTCGGGAGAACCTCTGTTGCTGCTCAGATGTGGCCTCACTCTCTAAGCCCAACTCTTCAAGTGAAATCATTGTCCTCCTCACTACGTGGGACATGACATCCAGGGGCAAAAGTCTCCCTGGCAATGTTGGAACTGAGTCCTGGGGATGAGCCAGGACCCTGCATCAAAGAATTGAGAAAGCCTTCTTGACCAAAAAGGGGGAAGAGAGAAATGAGACAAAATAAAGTGTCAGTGGCTGAGAGATTTCAAACAGAGTGGAAATTATTCTGGAGGTTATTCTTACACGTTATGTAGATATCCCTTTTTAGTTTATGATGTATTGGAGAGGCTGGAGGGAAGTGCCTGAAATTGCTGAGCTGTGTTCCAGTAGCCTTGATTTTTCAAGATGATTGTGTAAAGATGTAACTTTTACAATGTGACTGTGATTGTGAAAACCTTGTGTCTTATGCTCCTTTCATCCAGGGTATGGAAAGATAAGTAAACAAATTTAAAAACAGGATAATAAATAAATAATAGGGGGATATAAGAGGTATAAACTAATTGGGTAGATTGCAATACTAGTGGTCAAAGAGAGGGAGAGGTAAGGGGTATGGGATATGTGAGTTTTTTCTTTTTTCTTATTATTTCTTTTTCTGGAGTAATGCAAACGTTCTAAAAATGATCATGGTGATGAATACACAACTATGTAATGATACTGTGAGCCACTGATTGCACACCATGTACGGACTGAATGTGTGTGTGAAGATTTATCAAAAATATTTTAAATAAAGGGGGTCTGGTGACAAGAGTTATCAGCTGGGAAGGCCAGGAAAGTGCAGCATTGTTAAGTGGAAGGGAAAAAAAAGAGGCTTTTTGGAGTTTTCCTGACCCTCTCCCCAGGGCCGTTTGGATCTGGTCTGTGCCCACTACAGAGGTCCCTGGTCCTGTTTGGACTGGGAAATACTGACAAGCTAATAGTCAAAGAAGGGCCTTAACACAAACCTGATCGACAACAAAGTTCTGGGCAAGAGAGAGAAACCAACCTTCACAACTGACCCATCAAGATAATCAGATAACCAGATATCAGCAAAAAATCACGAGCTATACTAAAACTCCGGAAGATATGGCCCTGTCAAAGGAACAAATTACAAAGTCAAAGGAGATACTGAATTTGGAACAGCTAATCAAAGATGTCCAAACAAATCTCCTAAATCAATTCAAGGAGATAGCTAGAGACAAAAGATATTAAGAAGACACTGGGTGAGCATAAAGAACTTGAAAGCATGCAAAGAGAACTGCGTGACATGAATTACTAAAGGGAGTTCTGCAGGCTGAAAAGAAAAGACAGAAGGAGAGCAGCTTGGAGGAGAGTATTGAGATGAGGATTGTCAGTAAAGGTAACTCAAAGGGTAAAAAGAGAAAAAAAAGAGATGTCAAATAAAAGTCAAAGGATAAAATGTCTGAAGTAAGTACTGCCTTTACAGCAATAACAATGAGTGTTGTTTATAATATCTTATTCATTTCTCATTCAGTTTTGCTGGATTTACATTCCCTTTCTTTCTCCCCTGTGAATACGGCATCCCACTGCCTTCTGGCCCCGAGGTTTGCCAGGAGAACTAAGCCGCAGCTGTCAGATGCCTTACACAGGTTCTGAGCCCTGCTCACCACTTCTCTGCCCCGAGTGAGTTCTGATTCAGGCCACTAGACTGGCGCCCTGTCCCTCAGTGGCCCCAGACACTTAGAAGGGACAGACATGGTACAGCTCGAACAAGGTGTGCTCTGCTCCCCGGAACCGGGCCCCGGCCCCCCACTGGGACCCGGGCTGCCATCCCCAGTCCTGCTGCCCGCTGGGGAAGGGGTGGGGCCGGGGCAGGTGAGGGCCCCGCTGGGTGTCTCCACCGCGTCTCCGCTGCCTGGTTCTCCATTCGGTTCACTCGGTGGCTGCAAACCTGCGGCTGTTACTGAGAGCTCGGACACTGTTTCTCATCGTTTATTCAATGTGTCTGTGGAGGGGTAGGTGCCTGAGGCTGCCTGCTCAGCCACTGTGCGGATGTCACTCTTCACCCCAAGTTTTCACAGCAAGAGGGTGCCCCCAAATAATGGTGGTGACAAAACC
>PVIY010056566.1:0-13247 GCA_004026745.1 Myrmecophaga tridactyla
ATGCTGTAAACTTTGCTGCAATTTTTGAAAATTTGGGTGAGTGCAGGCACCATTGTCTTTAGTTTTTCTTTTCACACCTCTGGTCCTCTCGACATGTTTCTATTTGAGTTTTAAGGCACGTAATAGATTTCGGTTTTGCGGGACCCATCCATACCCGATTGGCTTTTCAAAGCTCATGACTGAGTCCAGCCAAGAATTCTGTTTCTTGTTTGCCCACTCAAGTATAGTCATGCGCATTAGATCCCACCAGTCAAACAGGGCCAGCTTTAGACTGCCGCCTGCAGAGTTGACCTAAGGATTTGCAAGTCACAATGTTTCCTTATTTTATAGGATAATGTAATTTTTGAGAGACTTTCAAAAGATTCAAAATACATGGAGGAAACACTGTGCCATCTGGAATACTTTGCCACAGAAGGTGAGTGAAATTTGGAATGTTATTTTTAACCATGGCAGTTGCATTTTCAAGTGCTTGGGTAAGGATTCATGCTCTGAAGAGATGTGTATTTTTGTGTAGTACTTGGCTTGCTTTATAGGAGTCTAGTTTTCTAGAGCCAGTCTCTGTCCCTTCCCCACTCCACATTCTGAGCCTATGACAATGATGAAACGAGTGGCAAAGTCCATATTCAGTTACCTCTGTATGACTGCTCACTCCTCATCGGCAGTGACGGGAACTTTTGTACAGACGGCCAGTTCACAATGTGTGGAATCATTTTGTAGCAATTATTTCCTTTCTTGAAAGTCTCATGCTATTTCCCTGTCCCTCTCTTGTTATCTTTTGACACTGGCTTATCCTTGTCTTAAGGAAATAATAATTCACTGACTCCACAGTGAATAGGAAAGGTTTCTCTGAAAGTCTAAACAGCAATGAGGTCAACTTTTCCTGCTGGAGGATGTGATGAAAGCTGGAGCCTTAGTTAAGTGCTGACTGCTGCTTTCTCGCCTCAGTGTGGTCCCTGAACTGCACACACTCACACACACACTCACACACGCAAGCTTCTGCTTGAAGGCCTGGATCTTGGCTGCCTTGAAACATACTCTCTGTGTCCTCCGCCTGCTGATGCCCGCCTCCTGCACATGCTCAGATTACACGGAGAGTGAGCTTGTCGTGACTTCTCGTGTGCTTCCAAATTTATAGCAAAGGTGATTGCTAGTAAAATACAGGATAGTTATTTTTCAGATCTCCCCTTTTAGATGTCTTATAGTTGAATGAATGTGATCTAAGCAAGGAGGTGATTTCGCTGACGTTTTAGAGCTGTTGGCATAAATTGGAGCCCCATGCTTTCCTGAGGGAGCTGAAATGTTCTGCACGCCCACCTCACCAGTGGGTGACCAGGGGGCGACGGGGCTCTGTTGCAGGTTTGCGGACTCTCTGCGTGGCTTATGCTGACCTCTCTGAGAGTGAGTATGAGGCGTGGTTGAAAGTCTACCAAGAAACCTGCACCATCTTGAAAGACAGAGCCCAGCGCCTGGAGGAGTGCTACGAGATCATTGAAAAGGTGCAGTTATCCCCATGACATATTCGTGACATCTCCACTGACCGACGTGACTACCTAATGAACAGGAATCCTTTTGCCATATAATGATATTCTCTTTTCTTATATCTTAATTAGCCAATAACTTAAAAAAAAGTTTTTAAAAAATATAACAACAAACAAACACAAACATTCTTAACTTATGATCATTCCGTTCTACATATATAATCAGTAATTCACAATATCATCACATAGTTGCGTATTCATCATCATGATCATTTCTTAGAACATTTGCATCAATTCAGAAAAAGACAACAGAAAAAAATTCATACATACTGTACCCCTTACCCCTCCCTTTCATTGATCACTAGCATTTCAGTCTAAATTTATTTTAACATTTGTTCCCCCTATTATTTATTTTTATTCCATATGTTTTACTCATCTGTTGACAAGGTAGATAAAAGGAGCATCAGACACAAAGGTTTTCATAATCACACAGTGACATTGTGAAAGCTATATCATTATGCAATCATCTTCAAGAAACATAACCAATAACTTTTAACCATTATCTTTTTTTGCTTCAAGAAGCGCTTAATTTTGTTGGGTTCCCTGAAAGGTCTAGTTACCCTCAGCTAAGCACTATTAGCATCTAGGGAGCACCAGGTCAAAAACCACATCGGTGAGCTCTGTATGGGTCTCACATCTGTCGTAACGAAGTTAGGTCACCCTAGTGAATTATGTGTGCAATCAAAATGCTTCTCTGGCTGGTTACACATTGGGCATGCTAAGAATTTTCACACTTAGTTATTCTAGTAATAATTGCTACTCTGTGTTTCCTACTTTGATTTTTTTTTGTTGTTGTTGTTCCCCAGTTTCTCCCAAGGCATTGGGTAGCTTTCTGTTTACTGAGTTGCCCCCATCTGAGGATCTGTGTTTCAGTTTTTTTCTGTTTCATGTTAGTAACACTTGGTCCATCCATTTTCCAGTTTCTATAACTTTGAAGCCATCACCTGTTTGTATTTTTCATTCCTTTTTTTTTTAAATCCCTACCTTTTTAAAATCAGTTTTTGTTTGAGTTTTGTATTCAGTTTGTCATTTTAATGAAATTTGGGTAGGGGTAGAGCTGAACTGATGTATTCATTTGTCATTCTTAACTGGCAATATCCAAATAACTTTTACAGTTAGAAAAATGTTAAATAAGTTCTGTGTCCACGTGGTACCAGGTGGGTGGTAGGTGCTCAAGGGTCAGTTGGGTGTCCCTGCAGTCTGTTAACCAAAGTGAGGTGCTAGGTCATGTGGTTGGGGGGGCAGGTATGTGGCTAACAGGCCTTCTGTACAGAGGCTTTGAAATCTGCCAGACCAGCAAGGCACAGCAGAGGCAGTGCAGGAAACGGTACAGCCACTCATCCTCAGCAGGAACAGGTGCTTCCTCTGACTTTAAGAGGACCCAGAGAAGCAAAATTTTGTAGCTCCTCAGTCTCCAGCTGTTAAATTCTTAGCATCATACTTTTTTTTTTGCTCTCCTTCTAGATCTCTCTAGAATCATCTAGAATCAGGTTTTTGCAAATGTTCCACATATGAGAGGGGAAGGCTCATTTCCTGTAAAGTATAGCTTGCCCATACTCTCTGCTACCAGGTGGCTTATTTCTTCAAAGTCCAACATGCCCATGTGCCAAGAAATAAACGAGGAGTATTGTGTTGACTTTGTGCATTGCATGGTTCCAACAGTGTGTGTTGTTTTGAAGTGCCGTACACTTGATATCATTGACCATCTACAAACAAAAGTTTAGCATAGAGGAAATGGCATTGCTGTCTCAGAACATTTAGCTCCCTTTCTTTTGTCAAAGTAATGCGACTGATGCTGCCCTTGGGTCTGTCCCTGCCTTTAACTGAGGGTATTTTTCAATCTAGAATTTACTGTTACTTGGAGCCACAGCCATAGAAGACCGCCTCCAGGCAGGTGTTCCGGAAACCATAGCGACTCTGTTGAAGGCAGAAATTAAAATATGGGTGTTGACAGGAGACAAGCAGGAAACTGCAATCAATATAGGTAATCAATTTTACAAACAATTTCCTGATACTGGCTTTTGTTTTATGTCTTTAGAGTGTCTGGCAGAGGTGTGCAAAGGTTCCTCAAATGCCTAGACAAATGACACTTGAGAGAACTCCTCATTCACTAGGCAGAGTCTACCTAAATCAAATGGAGGTTCTCTGACGAGCAGTATCTGTGTGTTATGAATATTCAAACTCTTACCGCTCCCTGAAGAGTACTAGATACACTTATGCATGGGATAGAGAATTCAAGAGTTGGGTTGACACTGTTGGTTTACTTACTGCTTTCTGCACAACATTTTATTACTCTTAAAGCATTTGTCATTAAATTTAAATCTACGTTACTATTTTATGTAATTATCACCATTTCCATTACTTCACCAATTGAAGGATTTTTTTCCCCTTTTTTCTCCTCCTTTCCCACCTTGACTGGTTATTGCCTTGCTTGCCAAGGATCACAGACATGAAAATTGAAGAAAGGGAATTTAAGTCAAAACAACTTTTCTATTGAAGAGGCACGTTTTGGGTGGGCCATGGTGGCTCATTTTCAGCCTTCTTGCCTGCAATGTCGGGGACCTGGGTTTGATTCTTGGTGCCTGCCCATGCAAAAAATAAAAGAGGCAAGTTTTAAGAGTGAGGAGGAGTTGGAACTACTAATTAAAAAATCTAATTTTGATTATTTGAAGTATTTTTAAATCATCTCTTACTCTGTCACCCTTATGGTATAACAAGCTCTTGTACATATGTAGTAAAATGAATATCTCAAGACTGAGTGTCCTGCAATGTCTTTATGGAATATTCTCTATGTGATGGAAACAAGCACACTAGTAGAACCTCTGTCCTCTCCAGGGTAACCTCCTTGGAATATTGCCATCCTAATCCAGCAGTGCCTCTTTTCCTTAAGACCCCTTCTCTATTGTTCATGAGCCACAGTTGTAGATGATACCTCTTCTCTGGGGTGAATTTCTTTCTTTCTTTTTTTTAAATAGACAAAAGCTATTTAGTTATTTCTTATCAAGGCAACAGCTAAACAAATGCAATTTGGGCTTCCAGACAACTGAAGTTAAAGTCATAGGAGCGTGACATGTGGTTTGGAATCCACGCTGAAGCCTCTGCCATGAACTGTGTCCATCACTTTGTTCTGGTTGTCACCCAAATGCATGTTTCTGGACAAGAGTATGAGGGTGTTTCAGTGCAAACCCATCACTGTCACTGCTGCTGGAAAATAAAAACCCAAAGCGTACTGCCCTTTGATGATGTGTCGGTCACCTTTTAATAAATGAAGGATAGTATACTATCATTTTGGGTAATATCTCTCTATGGGTACATAGATTGGTCCTTCAGGTTTTATTTTCCATATAAATTTGGTCTGAAACACCCATTGACATATGGCTCCCATAGTTCATAGATGGCACATAAATTTGCTTGCTACTTGAATTACCGAAAATTTAGGACGGTATATTTTTGCTCTTTTAGAACAATATGAAAGAAATGCATAACCCCTCAATTAAAATTGGACCAAGTGATAGCCTTTCTTCTTTTCCCAGATCTTGGGTGTTCCTGCTGGACCTAGGACCTTTGTACATCTCTAGCCACAGACTTATCTTTCTAGGTGCTTTCTTGTGTGTACCGTGTAAAGCATGCTTTAGAATGCTCTGGAAAAGGACAACTGCCCTGTCCCTCCACCTCTCAGCCCGTTATCCTGCTCCTTGGGAAGAACACGTGTTCTTTCCTTGCGTGTCCATTTTGTCACACCTGCACCCATCAGCATCTGTCGAAATTTGGAATGTACCCAAGTGAAAACAAGCTGGCTGGAAATCCTTACAGATAACACTAATGAGTTAGGATTTGTGAAGAAAATGTTTACTTGCATTGACTAAGGCTTCTCTGAGTCTTACAAGAGAGCTGATACCTTTCCAAACAGGTTTTAAAAATATGTAATCATTATATTGTTCTACATTTTTTTCAAAGAATGTATAGTAGCATTTGTAGTTACGTTACCAGAAGCACTGACATCCATTAGATACTTTTAAATTGTTTTTTTCTTAGGGAATATTCTTCAAGACCCTTAGAAGAAGTTGCCTTCTGCCTATTGGCTGCTGACTTTGCCATAGGCTTATATTTACCCTGGAGTTTTCCTCTGTTTGTGTTTTTCCTAGTCCATCAGTCGGACTCAGACAGCTCTTTAGTGTTCCTATGCATGTTTCCAAGAGCTAGGAAATAGAAAGAGCTCTTTGAAAGAGCCCTACCGAAATTATTTCTTAAGTTCACTTTCCAAGCTCAAGTTCATAACCCTGGGTGATCTGAGGGACTATGTGCAGTTTTCTGATTTAGGATATCAGTTGAATCTCTGAATTATAAAGAAGGCTCAGCAAAGCGTATACATCCAGGAATTTTATTAGACTTGTCAGTGTCGGGGCACAGGCAACAACTTAAGCAGCAGGAGGTCTACACTCCTATGACAGTGTAGATTTTATGACTGTTTCTGGTCATATGCACCTCCTGAAAGCAACCTCTGATAATCAGTTGACCATCGTTCATTACATTTTAGTGGATCCCATGTGTGGTTTAGGGTATGCAGAAGCTTTTAGGAAGAAGATTAAGTATCTAGCAGATCTTCTTAGATGAAGAAGAGGTTGCCTGTGACCTGACACTGACAAGTCTAATAAAATTCCTGGATGTCTGCACTTTGCTGAGCCTTCTTTGTAATTTGTAGATTCAACTGATATCCTAAATTAGAAAACTGCATTTAGTCTGTCTGTCTGTCTATCTAATGTATCTTACCTATCTTATCTATCCATCCATCCATCCATCCGTCCATCCTTTCTAAACATTTGAGAGTTGGCTGTATACATTGAGAATTTATTTCTACATGGTACATTGTAGTTCATACTTTGGAAATAAATATACTTAGTCAAATTAAGTTGCAGGACATTTGTGTCTAGCGTGGGCCGGCGTGAGTTTGTGGGTGTTCTGTAGACACCCATCTTGCCTTTGAGTTTTAGATAGTTTGGAGCTGGCAGGGTGCCAGAATCCTGTGTGCTGTGATAGAATTTACACTAACTAGCTGCGTTTCAGGGAATTGGCAATTTTCTCTTTTAGCTTAAAAATTTGGCATCAGCTAGTCTAAAGTGAAATTTCAGATGTAGCCTTTGTGAATTGCATAGTCGTCATTTCCTTATAAACCACTGGATAAAACATCTATTAAGCAGTTATACAATTGATGTGGCATTTTCAGAGCCTGTGAATTTTTTCTAATGAATGTAGGCTGAGTGAGAGCAAAATCCTAGAGAGTATTCCATTTTAAAGCCATTAAGCTGAAAGCAGTGTTCTTCTTAAACTATTTCCTAGTTAAAAGATACCACCCCCTCCATTTTATTAACCATCCTTTGATATTTTAAGCCACTTCTCATTATCTTAGAGATTTTTAAAAAGTGAGCATGTTTGGTGCTTGCCCACAGTTGCTGTGTCTGTGAAAAGGAAGACACTGCCCATTCTCCAGTTAAGCTGGGGTGTGACGGTCACAGCGCTGCTTGGCGACATTCTCAGTCTTTGTGTTGTCTTAACAAGAAATTCAGATTTAAGTTTCCTGATTACCTGTCGCTATCTTTGTTGCCTAGTTCCCCATCCAGGCTTGGAAAACTGACTCCACTAGTTGGGACATGAATTAATTAGGAGACAAAGTAGGGTACAAAATAGATAAGAAACAACTAATTCTGCAGTGCAGACATCAAGTATGACTGGTGTTCCTAAAAGTTGATGAGTGGTAGCTGGTATGTGCTAGATATTGTGCTTAGGCCTCTCTGTGTGTTTTATGTTTTAATTGCCTCTGAGGTGGCCTTTACCCCTTTTGCAAAGATGAACCTGAGGCACAGGGAGATCAGGTAATTCACCTTGGGTCATGTTGGTGTGAGGATGCTGGAATTCTGAGCACTGCACGGCAGTACTTGATGGTCACCTGTCAGAAGGGAAAATACCATGAATTGAAGAGGACCAAAGAAGACTTCGTGAATAATATAAGCTTAAATCTGGAGCCTTCACAGATTTTTTTTTTTTTAATGAGTGTAGAATAGGTTAGGATGGTCCAATTTGGGGAGGAGATCATGAGGTAAGCCTGAGGCAGTGTGTTCTCACACACTGGACAGAGTGTTGCTGAGATGGGGTTGGAGGAGCTGGAGGAGCTGGAGGAAACGGCTGAGGCATGTGGGTTCCTAGAAGGATCCTCAGCCACGCTGGGGGATGAAGGATCCCATACTGAGCCTGTTTGTTCCCACAATCTATTTGTGGTATTGGACGGTGTTTCATACACTCACACTCAAATGTTGGTTGAGCAAGTTCTTTGTGAAGATATTTAGAGCCAATGACATTTATTGAGAACTTGGAACCATGTTGACTCTCAAAGGATTGGTAGGTTTGATCCCAGGTTGTAGGGTTAGTTGTATGAGTTGTTTCTGACCTTTTGAACAATGTCTGCAGAGAAGTCTGGATTGCCCAGCTCTGGATGTCTTTGAGAATGTGAGTGTGCCTAAAAATGGGATGCTGGTTGAGAGATTTGGTTTGGTAGCACTTTCTATACAGAATTATTTTATTGTCTTACAAAAAAAGTGCTACTTTCAGTGCCTTAGACATATAAAATTTTGGTTTCTTTGAATGTTGATTGTACTCAGGTAGTAGAAAGAATAAACATTTTTGTAGTGTGCTGTTAATTTTAGCTGTAGTAAAAAAGCTAAATCCCAGCGGTTTCTTCTCAGTGATTTTATGGTCGTTTTGTTAAATTGCGAGATTAAAGAACGAGACCTCAATTTACAAGTGTGGATTGACATTTCATACCTGGCTCTTTACCAAGAGTTGATCTCATTTTGTCCAAAAACATTAGAAACCAAGCACGCTAAACTTGGTTTGACATAATTTAATTTGCCACGTTAGCTAAGTCACAATTAACTGTGTTAAACTCCTGTGGTCTGTCTAGTGCAAGTGGTCTCTGTGATAATTCCCTAAATCAAATCTTGCTGCATTTTCCAAATTGGAAAAAAAAAAACCCAACAAAAAACAAAAGCCATAAGCTGTTCCTTCTCAGAAACAGTTGTGAATATTTAAATACACAAAAGTGTCAGTAGTTTTATTTATTGCCCTCCCCGGCAGAGTGAGAGAAATACTTCAGAGTTTTTCCATAAAATCCTTGTGCAGCTTCAGTTGTCAAATGGCATTTTGCTTAAATTGAAAAATATAAAATAAAGCAGCAAGCTGGGGTTTAAAAATCACAGCCTTCTTCTGCAGCTGTTGTTCAAATAAAAAACTAGCAGCAAATCCTTTTGCATTAGTTATACTACATTTTTAACAGTCTATATTGCATGAAGTTGCTGGCTGTCTCTGGGGATAAAAGTAAGCCTAACGTAGAGGAAAATAATTAAAGTTGCAATATTCCCTTTTATAAATGAAAATAAAATGGAGACCTCTCTTCTGGACTTAATCTAAAAACTTATAGGAAGAAAGAATGCATTTGTAGAATTTTAATGGGAAGCAAAAAGTTCATTGATTTCAATCCTACAAGGCAGAACTTTTAAAAATATGTTCTAATTGTGGTATTGTATATTTAACATAAAATTTGCCATTTAAACCATTTTAAATATTTGATTCGGTGGCATTAAGTGCATTCAGAGTGTTGTGCCACCGTCACCATCACCCATTCACAAAACTTTTCCATCACCCTGAACAGAAACTCTGCACCCTTTAAACAATAATTCCTCTTTCTACCTTCCCCCAGCCCCTGGTATCCTCTACTCTACTTTGTGTTTTTAGAATTCTACTATGCATAACTATAATGACATTCTGAGAAAGACTCATTTTTACTCATCACTTTTATTGTTAAAATATGGACTTTATTAAGAACAAAGTTTGAAGATGTATAAAAAATTATTTCAGGTTTGCCTGACTTATTTTTTTGTCTTAGAAAACTTAGCAGATATTTGCCCATGCGGCATTTGATTTTAAACTATTTAAATTTTAAATATTTAAATACCTAACTTACATTTTTAGTTTTAAAAATAATACATGGGGTGGGTGCAAGGTTAGTTCAGCGGTAGAATTCTCGCCTGCCATGGAGACCTGGGTTTGATTCCTGGCCAATGCACTTCCCCCCCAAAACAAACAAGCAAATCAAACAACACCAAAATATTCAACAAATGGTGCTGCCATAACTGGATACTCACATGGATAAATAGTGAAATGTAACCCCGCCATACAGCATACAAACAAAAAAATACGTGGTTGTTCTAACAAGCAAAATAATCTCATTCTCTTAAGAGAACCACTGTTAATAGTCTGGGCTATATCTTATGGCATTTCTTCTAAAAAGTAACATTTGGATCAAAAACCATAATTTTATGCTTTAAAATTTGCATTCAGAAGTGATTGATAAAATATTCCTCTCAACGGACAGTCATTAGAGAAGGATATACTTTTTACCTTCCAAAATAAACAAATAAAAATATTTATCATCTCCCCACCTGCAAAAAATGCAAGATTTTCTTGGTCTTGATTTTTGACTGTCTTGAATTCTATTTTATGCACCTTAGTAAGGTTTCCTAGGGACGAAAAGAATACCTGTGTACATAAATGGAGCAGTTCTGTGACTTGTCAGTTGAATACCTAGTTCCTTTTCTAATTAAATATAATGCTTGTAGAAGTACCTGTTTTAGTATGTTTTCCTGAGAATCCAGTCTTCTTGTTTTAGGAAGAGTCTTGGTTAAAGTCCTGTCCTGAGATGTCACATACGTACTTTATTGAAGGTTGAAATTCTGCTAACTGATGCTTTGTTTCATTTTTCAGTAATCATTGATCCATTGCCTAAATGCGCTGGGAAAAGCTGGTTGTGAAGGCCTGTTTTCTAGTTAGGAGGAAACTTTTCTTGACTTTTCTCAGTGATGTAAATTGAGAGAGGGTCGGTGAGAAGCATGTGTAGATTCCCACCATGTCCAAGGGTGCTGAGAGGTTGTGAGGTGATTTGACAGGAGAACGTGAGTCCATACAGGATCCCCTGCTCTTAGGGTTTGCAGGGGCCCCTTGTCGTCAGAGAGCATGAAACTGGGTGGGCTTAACCTGGAGAGGGTCTGTCCCTTAGCGAGATCTTGCTCTCTGTTCATCGTATCTACATCTGTCTCTGTGGACTGCAAAGCTTAAGTAGGAAAGATCTTCAGTGACAATGCATTTACCTGCTGGGAGGAAAAGTAGAAAAATAAATCTTGGTTAACCTACAGAGATAAATTTACTTAAAAATATAGTGGAAAATTTTAATAAGAATTGATATTGTAATACTTTTGTTCCAAACAAACTTTTTTTGTTGTTGTTTTCTAACCTGGGTTTCATTCTTGAATTGAGGATTACTCCAGCTTTTTGAAGGAAAGATGACTTCCTCCATGTGCTATAGTGTCCCTTTGAAATCTGTGGTGAGAATTACCTAATTTTTTTAAGGTGAATGAAGGATTTTGATATTCCAAAAGGCACATTTATGCTGATTTAGGAATATCATTAGATTCCACTTGTCTTCCTAAAGTGTTTGCTCTTATCGTAGATAATCCAGGGCTTATCCTGATGTTATACAAGGATAAAGAGAAATCCACAGAACATTGACAAGTACTTTTTGTTATTAGTTGTGACATCCTCCCCCAACAAGTTCCATTTAAGCTGTCTGCAAGAATTAAAAGCCATCCACGTTTACTCCTAACTCTTGCCCAGTTGGTATGTATAGGAATCCGTAGGCTTTAAAAGGGTGGTAGCCATAAGAAGGGAGGCTGAATTCACATAAACCTTGAAAAATGTTGAGCTCATTGAAGGAATGATAAATTCACCTTTGTGGTTCCTTTCCTAATTTTAGGGTATTCCTGTCGATTGGTATCACAGAACATGGCCCTTATCCTACTGAAGGAAGATTCCTTAGATGTAAGTAGTTTTTCTTCAAAAGTTATGTTTGATAATAACTTTACTAAACTCTTATTTGTATCTCCCGTGGTTGATAATCAGGATTTGTTTTTTGCTATGAAACAATAATAAAACGATATGTATGTGTGTTTTGTAGCTGCATTGATGAGCAGAAATCATACAACCATATCTTTAAAGAAAAAAATAGTAGGCTTAGAATTGCATCTCACAATAATGCTTTATTTTATTCATCTAGAATTCTGCATTAAAATGAGATAGTTTTCTTTTAATCTGATTTAATTTTAATAGTTTAATAGTAACCAAAATGAGTCTACATTTTCCTTTTAAACCAGGTGCTCTCTGGACTCTAGGATATGAAATTTGATTCTACATAACACTCCAAGAGTTGGAAGCTTTTGGCTTACTTTGACCTGTTTAGTTTTTGAAAGTCACCAAGGAATGGTTTGTGGTGCCAAAGTAAAAAGATTTTATGGGTGTATGTCTGACTTCCTTTAGTAACCCATGAACAGTGTTTCTTCCTTACTCATTTTTGAACTTCATTTTTTGGTAGTGACTTTAATATATTCAGTGCCTACTGAGAATAGCTGGGCCTTCTAATGTATATTTTTTGTTGTTTTCTGAAACTCAAAGGGGTGGGCACTCCATATTTCTGACTGGCTGCGGATAAGACTTCTTCTTTTCCTTAAAATTGGCTTCAACTCATTCCTATCATTAAAATTTCATTTGGTAGTTGTGGAATGAAAGCAGAGTTCTAGGAGGCCAATAAATTAGCTGTACAGTAGATCCCCACTGAAGCTCCCAAGTTGAGCTTTTAAGGGCTGTGATAGTTAAATACTCCAGACAGAGAAAAGCAAATGGCCCAGGACATGGAAGGTCTGGGCCAGGCTTCCCTCCTGCATCTATCACAGAGCGCAGGATGTACTGCAGAGACCCTGTGCAGGCTGCGTCATCTTTACTCATTGAACCTGTATCTGGGCTAGGGCTCCAAATGCTTGTAAATATTAGAGTTTATCTTTCTGATTCAAGTTTTTTGGCTGTTGCCAAAATAACATGCACGGTTCTGTTTGTAGCACAGATGAGACCAGTGATCTTAGGACAAGGGTGATGGTGGCATGCGTACCAGGGGCACGCTAGGTGATCTGTGAGGATGTGGGAAGAACATGCTGTAATGGTCTCTTTTTAGGTAAAAAAAAATGTACAGAGATGTTAAGGCTTTTTGGTAATAACTTATGGATTGCTATTGACGCCCCCAACCCTTATTTCTGCTATACTGATCAGAAATGGGTGGGAGAGGGACGAATGGGTGGGGAGGGGGCGTATTGAATGGGGATGGGGATGGAGGAATGGGTGGGAGTTCCAGAAGTAAGAAAGATCGACAACAGGACTCTCAGTATTGACCTGTTATGGAAGATTGCCATTGTGTGTATTAGTTAAAAGGATTTGTGGACTCAGTTTAGGTTAAGCAGTCACTCATGAGATGTGGCCTTAAAAAGATTCCCATAAAGAAATGGTGAATTGAGGATACCACCAACAGGTTAAGCAGCAGCAGCAACAGGATGGTAGCACTTGGCATGTTCCGGCTTTCGTCCGGCTGCTTTATAGGGTAAAATAAGGCCTAGATCGGGCAGATTAAACACTATTTCAAAGTTACCCTCAAGGCTATGGTCATTAACCATAAATTGTATCCTAAATAATTATGGAATCTTGAAACATTAGCTGTGATAAGATGAAACCCAGAATTACTGATACATTTTAAAACCAAGAATCCTGAGTATGAGGATAAAA
>PVIY010056567.1:0-13256 GCA_004026745.1 Myrmecophaga tridactyla
CATCCCTACCCCACCCCCTGACATGGGAGGACCCCCCCCCCCGCTTGCCCCACCCCAGCCCAGGCTCTGCGCCCCTCCCCCTAGGAGTGGGGTCAACCTTGCACACACTGTAAGACATGCACTTTCCGAGGAAGAGGGGTGGGGGAGCCAGGAGACCCAGGGCTTCCCCCTGGTTCTTGGCGATTCCCCCCCCCCCAAGGGAGGCTGCCCATCTAGGGTCTCCCTCCATCCGTAGGAGCCCGGGAGAGTGGGAAGTGAGAGCGAGTGGTTTTAAGTGCCTGATTCCCGCCCTCCGCGCCCCTCGGTCCAGCTAGGACCAGGATCCCGCGGGCATCCCCCCCCTCCTCTGCCACAGCCCGGTCACCCCTGGTCCCAGAGCCCCCCATCGCTGTGCCCCCTCACAAGCTAGAGAGATGGGACCCCGAGCGGGCCCACGGGGTGGAGCTGGGCATCCCCCCAAGCATCCTGCCCTGCTGGGGTGCGGGGTGGACTCTGGGGGAAGCTGGCATGCCCTCCCCCTCCCCCCAGGGCTCCCCCCTCTGCCAGTGCCTTACAACCTGGAGTGACCCCCTCCCTGGTGCCTCCCAGCCCCCAGGGGGACCTTGGCTTGCACTTTCGTCTCCCCCCCCGGGGCGGGGGGCGTCTGGGAGGAGGCAGGAAGGAGGTAGGCTGCAGCCAGGGAGGTGCTTCACAGCTGGGCCCCCAGAAAGAGAGAGGCCCACCTGCTCAGGTGGTCCAAAGAGCCTGGGTGAGGGTCAGGGATCTGGCAGAGAGAGGGAAAGGTGGGTGCTGGCCATGTGGGGGCCTCCCATCTGCTAAGCGTTTTCCGTTGAGCCGCTCCAAAAACACTAAGCCGGGGATGCCAGATGCCCCTCCACCCTGGCTCCCCGGCCCTGCCCACCCCTGGGATCCCCATCTTGGCTGGGGGGTCCTGGGAGGGAGCAGGTGTTTCAGGGCCATGGAGCCCCAACCCAGGGACTCCGCCCCGGCCCACCCAGCCTGGCCCCAGCTGACCTCCTACATGCCTGGCGCTAAGGGAACCTCTCTCCCCACCATGGGGCGAGGCCAAAGCCATCCTGGGGGACTGGGGCCCCCATCTCATCTGCTCTGGCTCCAGGGCCCCCCCTCACCCTCTCTAGGGGGGCCCCCAGGGCAAGCCAGGCTCCTCCCACCCCCCCCACCCCCCCATCAATTCTCCTCCCAAACCAAGCCCACCCAATCCTAAAAACAGACCCAGGACCCTTCCCCACCAACTGCCCCCCACCCCAGAAGGGTTTGCCATCCTCTGACCAGGAAGCCTGGGTCCATCAGTCCTCAGGGCCCCTCTCCACAGGGGCCGTGGGGGGGCCGAAGCCCTGGCCCCTCCCTGGTGGGGGGAACAGTTAGGGCACCTGGAACCTTCTTTACCAGGAACCTTCGAGTGTGTGGGTAATGGGGGTGGGGCGGGGGGACCTCAGTCTGGGCTAACCTTGGAAGCCCCCGCGTGGCTCGCGGGGCCGGGACTTGGGGAGCCATCACTTTACCTTCCTCCGCATGGTGCTTCGTCGGGAGCGCGGCCGGCTCCGCGGCGGCGGCCTGCATGGCAGATTATGCGCGGCTCTATATCCCCCAGCCCGCGCCCTCCCTCCTGCCCTCCGCCCCCAACTCTTAAAAAAAAAAAAAAAAAACAAAGAAAAAAAAACAGGATAAAAGAAAAAAAAACAAAAAAAGCAAAAAAAAAATCCATGTTTCCAAATTTGCACGAAATTTTCTACCACATGATGTGCCTTGCTTTCCGAGAATAAGTATTAACTTTCAAACAATATCACCGCACAGGTAGCTGCATGTACTGCTCGTGTAGTTAAAAAGAAAAAAAGACAAAACAGTGACATGAAATAAAAAGTAAAAACGGAAAAGGGATGTATTTCTATTTGTAAAAAAAAAAAGAAAGAAAGAAAGGAAAAAAAGAAACAAGAAAATGAGGATTTTTTTTTTTTTAAGGAAGCACTCAAAAAAAAAAATCCACAAAACAATCACCCCGAGGGTCTGACACCCCCTCCCCATCCTTGGTTCTGTCTCCACCTTTCCTGCTGTGCTGGGGTAGGGGTGGGGGTCCCTGTTGCTTGCCCCCGCCCCTTCCAGATGTCACGCCTCTTCCTGTTGCTGGGCCAGAGGCCAAAGGCTCCCCCTCCACGGGGCGGCGACCCTGGGGTGTCCCGGAGCAGCTAGCCAGACCCCCACCCCGTGCACCCCCATCCTTCTTGCCAAAGCCCCCCACCTCTCCCGCTTCTCTGATCCCTGGAGACCAGCCTCAGGGGTGAGTTCCCTCCTGCCCCCAGCTCCCCACTCTCTGTCTTCCAGCTGTGAACACAAAGAGTATTTGGTATGAAACAAAAGCAAAACGCAATATATGCAATATCTGTCTGTCTGTCCCTGTAGGTCTTGCTCATCCTTAGTGGGGATGGAGGGGGGCCGGTGGGAACATGGGGCGGGGGAATGGGCTAGGTCATGGTCAGGGGCCACGGCAAGAGGGAGGCGTTTTCTCTTATTTTCCTTTCTTGATCTTTTTCCAGTGCTAATCCCCTTTGCTTTTCACACGACCAAAGCTAAGACAAGAGCCTGAGGTTCGAGGTAGGGAGGGCCAAAGAGCCGACATCTCCAACCTCACCTGGGTCAGGGGACAGGGCACCGCCTCTGCTGCCTTGTCATCCCCAGACCTCCCACCCCCAGCTGCTCATCTGGGGTCATGAGGCAGGGTCCCCGCCAGCCCCGCACTCCCCTGCTCTCTGGTTTGGTTTTGAAGGCAGGGCGTGGGCCTTGGAGCCAGGCCCTGGCTTTCATCCACCATCCCATGCTCATCCAATTTCCCTTCAAAAAGAGACACCTCCAGCCGGGCCAGGGGACACAGGGAGAGCTGCCAGGGCCCCAACCGGCCCCTAGGCTGTCCCTCTGAGCCACCCCTTGGCCCAGAGCCCCAGGCCACGTGCAGGGCAGTTTAATGTAGCTGGTGGCTTGTTTTTTAGCTTTTGGTGCAAAACTTTGTTCCCCGCGGAAGTGGGGGTGTGGAGGGGGTGCCAGGGACAGAGCAAGCGGGTGCCACCACCCCTACTGAGACCCCCCAGGCAGGGCCCCCCAGAATAGCTGAGGAAGGAAGGCCTTCCCCACCCTTCCATAGTAGGTTCATTGGGCCCCATTTGGTGAGTGCAGAAGGCAAGCGGGCAGCGTGTAGCCACCAGCGGTTTGTTTTTTCCTGTTTCTCGGAAAAGCTAGAGTCCCTGTTAGGGCGAGATTCCTAGGCCCCTTGCTGCAGGCAAAGTGAGGCGGAAATCCCAGGACCCAGGCCACCTCTGCAGCCCTTAGTTCATGGATGGGGTGATAGGGGCCAGGGAGGGTGTTGGATTTTCCTTTACTTTTAAAAGCACGTATAAAACTTGCACCTTTTCAAAGCCCAGCTCCTCCCAAGCCCACCGCCATCCACCCGCTGTTGAGCCTGCCGCTCCCCACCGGAGGCCGGGCCCCTCCAGCCACCCCCATGCAAAGCCCCCCTGCTGGCCTTGCCCATGCTACGGAGAACTGTAGAGGCACCCCCAAATGCATGTACATTGCCCCCTTTCTCGGGCAGTGGCGCCTGCAGACCACGGCAAGGAGCCCCGGCCCCGTTTGACTGGGGGGAGAGGGTGGAGACTGGGGCGTCCTGTGCGCACGTCGTCGTTAACGCAGGAGCCCCGCTTGGGCTTAGACAATCAGATCCAAGAGGAACCCGGGTAGGGCGCTCCCTCGGGATGAGGGCTGCTTTAGACCCTTCTGGCGCCCCCTGGAGTTAGGCGTTTGGCTGGGTGGGTCCTCTGGGACTGTGCTGTCCCCCACAGGACAGGGCCCGGGGCCAGAGACCAGCGTCCAGAGTGGCTCACAGCTCTCGAGCCCCATCCACGCCCCTCGGCAGTGACCCCTGACCTCAGGGCCCTGCTATACATACGTAAACAGGTGTAGATATAATTTGGGGACTTTTCTTTTCATAATACAGTTTATACAGTGGCTACTTTTTAATTTCACCATGGATTCTCTCCAAGAGCCTGATTTTTGCTTGCTTGCTTTTTCAGCAGGGGTGGGGTGGGGGTGGGTGCGGGTTGGGAGAGAGGTTCCCGAGACCCATCCCCGAACCCAGCTTCCTCTTTGCCCTCCCATCTTTCTCCCCTGTGGACACTTGCCGAGAGTCCCCCCACCTCACCCCATCCATCCCTTCAACATTTCAGGGTGTGTGGGGTCCAAGCTGGCCCCAGGGGAGGCGGGGAGGTGGACCCAAAAGCCAACGCCAGCAGGACTTGTCGCCAGCGATACCAAAACAATCTTTTCCCAAGCAGTGCCTCACACGTGTCTGCTGGTCTGGCTTTGGGAGTCTGTCCCCCTCTCCTTCCTGGTACCCTCCTGCCTTGCTCAGACAGTGGGGCGGGAGAGAGGAAGCAGGAGCCAACTGGGATAAGGGCTCCAGGCGAAAAAGGAAATTGGCACACACACACCCCCAGCCACTACCCTCCCCCACGGCCCCAGGACCCACTCATGCCTCCTGGCTGGAAGGGGCAGAGCCCACGGGACCCACAGAAAAGGAGCCCCCTCCAGCCCACTCCCAGAATCCATCAGCACCCCGTTTCCCCGCTACCCTGTCCTGGGTCCCAGCCAGGCCCCCGGAAACCAAACCCCCGGCCCCTGTCCCCCAGTTCCTACCCTCCCACCTCCAGGCACCCCACAAGGACAAGCAGTGCGAGGACAGGGCAGGACATACAGCCTGGGGGGACATCAAGGAGGAGAGGGGAAAATAACACATTTTCCTCTCTGGAATTGTCTTTTCCTTTTTTTTATTTTTTCAGTTTGAATTTGGTGGTGTCACTCTTTCCTTTTTTCCTTTTGAGAGATTTCTTTCCCATTTTATATTTTACCAATATTACCAGGTTAGTTTACTCTGTTTCTTGCTTTCTGCTTGCCGCACACGCGCGCGCCCACACGCACCGTGCTTCGTGAACGCACGTGGGGAGAGGGCGCCCGCCGCCTCCCGCTCCCGCAGCGAGGAGAGGACGGGGATAGGGTGGGGGGAGACAGGGGGCCTGGCCCTGCCCCAGCCCCGCCGCCCGCCCCGGCCCTTCCGTCATACTCAACTCATAACCTTGTATAATCCGCAGTCGTTTTCGGTTTCCACAGACGCGCCTACCTAAGTACCATTTACAGAAAGTGACTCTGGCTGTTGTTATTTTGTTTGTTTCCCTATGCAAAAGAAAAAAAAAAAGAAAAAAGGGGGGGGGGTCCATAAAAGATTCAATAAAAGGCAAAAAAAAAAAAGTAAAGAGAAAAATGTATAAAAATTAAACAAGCTATGCTTCGACTCTTCCTGGCTGTCTCGGGTCCTCCTTTCTGCCTTCAGTTTGGTCCACGCTCTGTGCCCGAGAGAGGGACGCAAAAAGCAACACCCCCCACCCTGGGTGAGCAGACAGGGAGCCCCGCACCTTTAGAGCAGGCACCGGGCGGTGTCTAGGGGCCTTCATGGCTGTCACGACTCAGGAGGGGAGGGGCTGCTGCTGGCCTGGGGGGGGGATCCAGGGATGCAGCTCAACACCCCGCAGTGCCCAGCACGTGCCCCCACCCCGGAGAGTGATCCAGGCCAAATGGCCACAGTACCAATGAGGGGAGACCCTGCATTTATTATTTGGAAGAAAAATCAAGTTTGATCCCTACCCACACCGTACTCCAAAATAAAGTCCCCGTGGTTTAGACGCTATAAACCGCCACCACCCCTCCAACTCCTGGGGTTCACCTCCTTTCCCACCCCACCCCACCTCCACTCAGTTTGTGTATTTATGTTGCAGCCTCCTAGGACGTCAGCAGGTCAGATGATTGTGGGGCGCAGAGTCTCTGAGGGGGTCTGTGGAATCATCCAGCTCAGGGATTCTCACCTGGGAGCGATTCTGCCCCCCCCATGAGGGTATTTGGCAGTGTCTGGAGCTGTCACGAATTGGAGGAGCACCGTGCTCCTGGCATCAAACCGGGGGAGCCCAGGAAGGATGCTCAGCACCCCACAGGGCCCAGGAGAGCCCCACCCCAGAGGACGATGGGCCCCCATGTCATCTGTGCCATGTGGGAAGCCCAGCCTTAGGAAAGGGGAACTGCTGGCTGCAGCGCCATCCTGGCAAGGCCCAGGGCTCCAGCCTCCAGGCCCAGCTCCGGCTCTCCCCTCTCCTGCGCAGGGCCGCTGACCCCGCGCCTACATACTCCTCCTCCAGGAAGTCCCTCCCACACTCCTGTATCCCATCCACCCCACCCACCCCCTCTCTGAGTCCCACCCCCACCAGCCTCAGAGCTCCCCAACTTTAGACTATTTCAACGGGCATCCATGGGGCACCCCTCAGTGCCAAGCAAAGGGAAATCTGGCTCCTCCAGGTTCCAAGAACAGAGCTTGGCACACACTAGGTGCTCTATAAATGCACGGAATCCCTTCTCTCCCTCTCTCCACCTGGCAAACTTGCAGTCATTCAACAGAAATTTCTCGAGGGTGTACTGAGTACCAAATGCCATTCTGGACGCTGGCGACAGGGCAGGGAAGACACCCAAAATGGCCTGCCTTCGTGGAGCTTGGCTTCCAAGTTGGGAAGGGGGACTACAAATAGTGGAAATAAGTAAAACTCATCAGAGGAGGTTAAGTGCTGGGAGACAAAGGGAAGAAGGGAGTAGAACAGTGAGTGAACTTTAAACAAACACCTGCGTGAGGGGATTGAACAAGCTCCATGCAAGTGGGGGGAAAGCAGTCCAGGCCAAAGGAACAATCCATGCAAAGGCCCTGAGGCAGGACTGTGCCTGGCATTCTGGAGAAGCAGCAAGGAGGCCTGTGGGGCTGGGGCTTGGAGGGAGTGAGAGGCAGAGCGGGAGGAGCAGAGGGCAGGGAGGGGACAGGGCAGGGCATGCAGGATGTGGTGGGCCATGGGGAGGACTTGGGCTTCCCCCCCGCCCCGAGGGAGGTGGGAGCCATGGAGGGCTATAGGCAGAGGATGGAAGAGCCCTGATTTGATTCAAGCATCCCTTCTGGCCTTCGCTACCTGCCCAGGCAGAGCCCCTGCTTGGCCCCCAAGCATCCCCAGTCCCCAATCTGTCCTTCCTGGGCCTTGACTGCTCAGAACTGGGAATGGCACCCTGACGGTGAGGGGTGATCACCTCCCCATCTTGGAACCAGGATATTGAATCCACTGTCCTGAGACCCCTAGGAGTCCCCTGGGTGGGCTGCTCCACCCCTGGGATCCTGGAGACTGAAGCACACACTCAGACACCGAGGCGCAGAAGTACAAAGAGCCACAAGTTGCACGGGCTTCTGCCAGCCACCAGCAAGCCCTTATACAGAGGGGAAACTGAGGCACGGAGCGGCGAGTCAGGACGCTGGAGAGCGCCCACGCTGGCAGGCAATGCAGAGCCCCACAGCGCCTCCTGGTGACGGGCACAGAGGGTGACACACCCTCACCAGGAGCTGGGGTGAGGGGACCGCCCCCCCATTTCCACAGCTCCTCCCATCCCCGCCCCCAATGAGAGGGCGCCCCCGCCGTCAGCAACCAGGTTCTGACGCCCCCTTGTGGACGGACCCGGCCGGCCGCAGCCCCGCGGGCAGCCCCCAAGCGCCAGGGCCCCGCCCCTGCCTGAGGCCGGAAATGGGGTGACTTGGCCAGCAAGGGCCGCTTCTGCAGGATCAGGGCTCAGCCTGAGGTCAGGACTCAGCAAGGCTCAGAGGGGGTCAGGGACCAGGGTCAGGGGTCCAGCCCAAGGGGCTGGGGGTGGGGAGAGTCAGAAGCATAGCTGGGGATAGAGGCTCAGCAGGGACGGGGGCTCAGCCAGGATCTGGGATCAATCTATCCTTTGATCTCAAGGAAAGTCTCTGTATTTTCCAGGCGTTGGCCGCTGGGTGGGGTGAAGCAATTCTTGGCTCTGGGGAGCTGTCGCAGCGCTGCAGGTTATTTGCCATCCCTGGCCCCCCCCCCCCCCCACTAAATGCCTGTAAAGGGGGGCAGGCTTGTGACAGCCCCAAATGCCCCCAAGCACTTCCAAGCACCCCCTAGTGGAGAAGTCTGCCCCCTTCCCAACACCTGCAGAAAGGAAGGTCCTTCTAATCCCCTAAATCTGAGGAGGGAGGGTCATTTACACTCCCCTCCCCATCTTCTCCATTTCAGGAGGAAAGCTGACATTTATTAGATGCCTTCTGGATGCCAGGTCCTGTGCACGTTATTTCTTTTTTTCTTTTCTTTTTGTTTTTACATTTTAACAAGTAGTCATAGAACGGATTTTAACGTTTGGTTACATTCCACAATTTGTCATTTTTTCTTCTAGCTGCTCCAAAATACTGGAGTCCAACAGAAATATCAATATAATGATCCTGCAGTCATACTCATTTGTTAAATTCTATCTTCTCTGTTATGCTCCTCCTTCTCTTTAAATAACATAGATACATAAAAGCAATAATTGATAAATGTATTCAAAATACATCGCAACAATTAGTTGTCAAACAGATTTCAGAGTTTGGTATGGATTATAATTCCACAATTTTAGTTTCTTATTTCTAGCTGCTTTAACGTACTGGAAGCTAAGTCATCCTTTTTTGTTGTTGTTGTATAATATAACATGTAGAAAGCAAAGAAATTAAAAAACAGTAATTTTCAGAGCACTCTTCAACAAGTAGTTATGGAACAGTTCCCAGAGTTTGTCATGGGCTACCATACCATCCTCTCAGATTTTTCCTTCTGGCTGCTCCAGAACATTGGAGGCTAGAAGGAATAAATATATATTTTTTATCATCACAATTTACTTTTTTTCTCTTTTGTAAAAAGTAACATATATACAAAAAAGCTAAAAATTTCAAAGCACAGCACAATTAGTTGTAAAACAGATTTCAGAATTTCGTATGGATTACAATCCCACAATTTCAGGTTTTTACTTCTAGTTTGTGCACATTATTTCATTTACTCCTCATGACACTGTTATGTAGGCTGTAATTATCCCCCTTGTATAAAGCAGGAAACCAAGGCACAGAGAGGTTAAATAACCTGCCTGAGGTTACACAGAGACACCATGGAGCCACCACCAGGAATTCAAGACATGAAGAGGGGATACCTCCACACCCACCCCAAAGGTGTCCCTCTCCTGGGAGTCACAGCTCCCACCAACAGCACCCCAAAACTCAGCAAACAGGGATGGAAGGGCAGGTGGATCTCCAGACAGCTCAAAATCCACATTCGGAGGCAGCAAAATCCAGATGGCAGGGGGGAGGGTGGAACCTATCCAGGGTCCCGCAGAGCCTGGCATGTTCCTCCAAGCTTAAGTAGCATCTGCAGGTGGGGACCAAGCTTTGGAAGAGAGGGTGCACAAAGACCATGAAAGCCCAAAGAGGGGGGTGGAGCAGGTCTGCGTTTACAGCCATTTTACCCTGAACCCCAAACGGAATCATTTCAGCAGGTCCAGGACCAGGCCATGGTTTACAGGGTGCAAAAGGGGTATCAGGCATCTCTGGGGGGGCTGCCTGGAGGAGGCAGGCGGGCAGCCTTCACATGGAAGAATTCTCCACTCTTTCCAAGTTTGAGGGCCCCTCTCTCTCCTCCAGCTCCAGCCCCAAGTTGCTTTCTCCTTCTTTCTCCTTTTTCACAATCTCCTCTTTCTTCTCATTATTGCTGTGGGAAGGCCCCAGAAAAAAAAAAAAACATTGGATTTTCCAGATGAATGAGTACTTCCAAAGGTCCAGGACTCCTACACTCCCCACAGAACCCCCGAATCCTGCCCCCATTACTGATCCCATTTCACAGAAGAGGAAACTCATGTCAAGACACCTGCTCCCGAGGTAAACAAGAAGTAAATGCTGGAGCAAACCCTTGTTTTTAACCTCGAGGCTCTCCAGCTTCCGGGATCGCAAAACAGTGGATGAATGGATGGACAGGGATGGTGAATGGACAGATGGATGGTCTCACGGGTTTATGAGCAGGTGGATGTGTGGATGGGGGGCTGGGAAAGTGGACGAATGGATGGATGGACAGGTGGGCGGATAAGCGAGTGGTGGATGGGTGTGTGGAAGGATGGAAGGAAGGTGGGAGAATGGATAGATGGATGGACGGATGGATGGATGGATGGGCGGATGAGTGGATGGATAGATGGGTGGATGGGTGGATATATGAATGGGGTTGTGAGTCAGGGAATGATGAGAACTTTACAGATCCCATTAGGACTTAGCTAAGGGGTTCTCTGGAGAACCCTGCGTGCGTTCTGCAGGAGGGAAGTCAGTGAGGCTATGTGAGGCCCCCATCAATTCTGAATCAGAGCAGAATTGCCCCCTGGACCATCCCAGGAAGCTCCTTAAAGGAGGGAAAAAGGCTTAGAAAGGAAAGGGGCCGATCTCAGAGAGGGGAGGGGGCTCACGCCGCGGAAGGGCACAGATAGGGCGGGGCCCAGGAAAGGAGGGGCTTAATCAGGGGCGGAGTTCAGGACAGGGGTGGGGCCCAGAGTGGGAGGGGATTACGCCAGGGGCGGGGCTCAGACAAGGGAGGGGCTAAGAAAAGGATGATCACTTTCACAGAAGGAAGGGGGCTCAGACCCAGAAAGGTATCAGGCAGGGGGTGGGACTTAGTCGTGGGCGGGGCTCGAACAGGGGCGGTGCTTAGTCGGGGCGGGGCTCGCAAAGGGGAGGGGCTTAGACAAGGGAGGGGTGCTCGGACAGGGGCGGGGCCCACCTGTCGCCGGACTCTCTGCACCAGACGGCATAGACCAGAATGAGGACAAAAAGGAGAAAAAGACAGGCCAGCACAGCCCCGAGCCCCACCAGCCACGGCTTCCTCTGGGCCACTGCGGGCAGGAGCAAGGCCGGGTCAGGGGTCTGGGCCGCGAGGTCGGGGGCCCCTCCTCCCCTCGCCGCTCGCCACCCCATCCCGCCCAGGGCCCCCGGCCTCACGGGACTGGGCCTGAGCCGGCCGCAGGACCAGAGCTGTGAGCAGGGTGAGGCGGCCGTGGGTGTTCCAGGGTCCGTGCATCCTGGCCCGTCTGCCCTCGCCCCTGTCCGGCAGGCTCTGAGATGCACCCCGGTCCGGAAAAGGAAGTGGCCTGCCCCGGGTACCCCAAGACAGGGTGTGGCCGGTGCTGCAGGAAGTGGGGGACGGGTACCTCTTCCTGGGTTCCAGGTGACCTGGGGAGGGGCCAAGCCTTCGAGTGTCCAGTCTCCTCGAGGCCCACCCCTGACCCCCCTCACTCCCCAGAGCCATGGGCATCGGGGTCCCCAAGCCCCGGAGAGAAAAAGGCTCAAGGAAAGTGGGAAACCCATTTCCCCAGCATCTATAAGCTTTAAGCCCAGCCCCTCCTTGGAGCCTCCCGTGATGATTTTGGGTGGCCAAATCTCTTATCCGTAGCTGGCAAATGAGGAAACAACTCGCGGCTCAGAGAGGTGAAGACAACTACCCAAGGCCACACAGCATTGCAGACAAACTCGGCGCTCTGGCTCCCAGCCACCAACCAGGGAAAAACAACATCCCCACACCCCATTTCGTGTCCAGTCCCAGCTCTGCCAATAACATCCGGGAAACATGATTCAGTAATCCCACTTCTGTAAACCTCAGTGTTTTCCACTGGAAAATGGGATTAAGTCAGTGGTTTGAGCGACAGAAAGGATTAACATACTAGAGAGCAGTATCTATTAGGGCCATTAAGGTATTTATTTCTTTTATGGGTTTCCGCCCCCTGGTGGGCAATCCTGGAAGTGTCCAGACACCTTCTCCCTCTCTTTGAGGCTGGAACCCCAGCTTCCGGTCCCAGAATGAAGCCCCCAACTCCAGCCTTTATTTAGGCCTGCATTACGAAAAGGTTATGTCCAGGACAAGGCCCAGGACCCAGAGAAAGTGAGAAGAAGGGGGAAGAAGCGCTGGGCCCCTCCCCAGATACTACAGGGCAGTAGGGCACTTGGGGCTCCAGAGTTAGTCACGTGACCCAAAACACAGGGTGGGGGGTGGGGGGCAAGTATTTCCCGGGAGACGGAGCTTGGGGCTCAAAGTCCAGGGATGCTGGGCTTAGGGCAGCAAAAACAAGACTGCAGGGGGAGGGTTTAGTCTGTCCAGGGCACCCAGGCACCAAGGGGCATGAATTGCAATGCTGCCCAAGCACTGCCCCCCTCCCCCCTCCCCAAAGACAGCCTCCCCCAGGGCAGGGGGAAAACAACCCCAGGAGGTGCCAGGAGTCCTTAGAAGGGCTCTTTCTCAATTCTTTAATTCAGAGGCAGCCCTTGGCAATGTTGATCCTGAGGCGAACTGGGAGGAAAAAAGGAGGGAGGTTCTGGCTTCTTGGAGGCAACCAAAGTCCAACAGTGGTAAAAGCAGGTGGAGCCACGAGATCATAGGGATTCGGGGGCTTCTCCTTGTCCAGGAATGCTCTCCAAGGACAAGAAGAGTCACCAGGCAGGGACCAGGGTGAGACCAATTTCCGGAAGGTGGTAGGTGAAGACCATGCAATGCCCAAGCTCCCTCCACGAGGGAGAACATGATTTGAGAACATGATGGAGTCATTTTGCTGGCCTCAGGCCCAGGTTGTTGCTTATAGTGAGTGGAAGGGCCATTGGGACATCCCTGGGGGGCTGCCTGGAGGAGGTGGTGGGGCATCTTCACAGGGCAGTTTTGTTTGCTTCTTTGTCCTCCAGCTCTAGCCCCAAGTTGCTCTCTCCTTCCTTCTTTGCCTTCTTCTCCTTTTTCTTCTTCTTCTTACCTTCATTACTGTAGGGACAGAAAGGCCCCAGATCAAAAGAAGAAACAGTTGCTCCTATTTACTGGGCACATCCCTATACCAGGCCTCATGATGAGGGTTTTGCAAGGAGTGTCTTGCTTCCTCCTTCAGAGAGCTCTACAGAGGCAGCCTTGTGGTTTCCATTTCACAGTGGCACGAAACTGAGGCTCAAATGATTGTTTTGGAGAATTGGGTGGATGGAAGGGGGGGGGTGAGCAAGCGGGTAAATGGGTGGGAGAATGGAGGGTGGGATGGCGGGATAATGGATGGACAGGTAAGTCGTGAAGTGAATGGATGGTTGCATGGGAGGAGCATAGATAAATGGATACATGAGAAAATGAATCGGAGGAAGGAGAGAATGAGAAATCAATGGATGGTGGATGGAGGACGGGAGGATAGAAAGTGAGTGGACTGATGGTTGGATAGTTGGAGGTATGGATGGAGATAGTTGGATAGATAGATGGATGGATGGATGGATGGATGGATGGATGGATGGATGGATGGATGGATGG
>PVIY010056568.1:0-13256 GCA_004026745.1 Myrmecophaga tridactyla
TTTTTTTTTTTTTTAACATGGATAGTCTGGCATTAATGAATGCCAGAGATTTCCATTTCAGCAGCGTTTTTTCTTTTAAAAATGTAGAAAATCCAAAGTGAATATCCGTAGAAGTGGAAAATAGTCCTAATTCTGATTTGTTTTTGTTTGTTTCTGAGCATTTCTTTATAAGAAGCTTAACAATTCAGTAGTGCATCAGTGAAACTAAAGATCAGTATAATCTCGCATGGATGCTTTGTGTAAAATGTTTTCTAGAACTTTAATGAAATGGAAACTTATTAGAACAAACAGATTTTTAGGGAGCATATCTTGGTTTATTAATACCAGTCTCATAATAAGTTATGCAGCTAAGCCGATACACATTAAATAACCACTTTACCATTGCATAAGACTAGAATACCTGAAACTTTGCTTTCTGGTTTAATCTCATCAAAGGCTTTTCAAAAGATTAAACTTGTTTTCAGCAACCATAAATTGGTTGCGTGCACAACTATATGTTCTTCTAGGTAAAAGTACAGTTAGTATCTAGGTTTCCTACTCCTTGGGACTGTTATCTTAATTATCTACTTCATGATGAAAAAAACTGAAGAAAACATCTACCTAATTTTGTATTTATAAATGTGATTGTTATGACTTGAAGCATTTCTTTGATAGTTGGCCTTCCATTTTCCATGTTCCTTGGAAACATAATTCCTGTATATATATAGTTTGTGATAAGTTATACCAAATATAAAAACCAAATGAACTTTAAAGAGATAAATATTTGTTAGATTAATATATTCTTCTCAGGAATATTTGCACAAATAGTGTAACCTTACTTAAGTTTCTTCACATAAAGATGGATCAGGCTATTTTCCATTTTCAAAAGTTTAACATTACCAGAGTGGGAATTAAAGATTCCATGACCCGATTATAACTGAGGAGAATTTAGGCCACAATATAATTACCCAGTATAATTATCCTCCTTGGATCTACATACTGTTTTGTAATATGTGCCCCTTGTATTTTTTCTAGAAAATTAGAAAAGTTGTAGGTTTACAGGAAAAAAAATAGTCTTCTCATGTACCCCCTCACACATGCAGTTTTTCCATTATTAACACTTTGCATTAACATATACCTTTGTTACAATTGATGAAAACATGCTATTGTATTATACTATTAATTATAGTCCATAGTTTATATTAGGGTTCACTGTATGTGTTGTACAGTCCTATGGTTTCTTTTAAACTTTTTATGCTAGTAAAAATTCAAATATTCTAGTAATATGTTAAAATATATAATTCAGTGGTGTTAATCACACTTGTAATCTGGTTCTAAGAATTTCCCCATTTATATGGGTAGGAATGTCCCCTCTTTCCTGGAAAGTTTCCTCACTCGCTGGGCACTGTACTTTGTGTTCTGCACTTGGCAACCAGTTGCCCCAGGCAGCACGATTTGACAGCCCTCCCACAAAATTCTGTAGGAGAGCTCTCTGAGCTGCCTTCCATGTGCAGGGCAAGTTATGGGACAGTGAGTCCCTCAGGCCACCACCAGTCAGTTTGGGTAAACACATATGCTCCCAATATGTGTAGCAGGACTACTTTTCTCCCCCTTCGACGGAGGACAGTGTTTTTCACATTGGGGTCATGGCCTGCCTAGTTTCATGCTGAGCCAATGAGGGGATGGAGGAGGAATCAGCCAGGATACCATGAGATCCTACCACTTTTAAGTGGTCTTATTATGGATTTGGCACTTGCCTTTTTTACTTCAGTCCTATAACTGTTTTCTGGAGCTTTTCTGGAGCTTTTTTAAAGATGTTTTTGCGAGTTCTTGCTGTTAGCTCAAAGCTTCAGGGGAGTAGAGCCTTGAAACATTTCACTCTGTTATTCTTAATGGGGTGGAGTCATTTTCTACCCTTTTTAAACTTCCATTTTCTTGATTCAGAACCCACCCAGTTACTGCAAACATTTAACGCTTTCCTGGAGTTTTGAGAAAGATAGCTCTGCCAGTTTTTATTAATTGTTCAAAGATTCTGTAGGGGTATATCATCCTGGAGCATCTCACACCACTCTCTTAGTCAGCTGAAGTTGTCCCTTGTGGTTTGCTTGTAGTTCTGTGTCAGCATCTGTTGTCGTGTTAGGGTGCCGAGATGTGTAGATTATTATAGCAATCCAAGACGAGTTTGACTTTTACATTTTGTTTTCATCATTGTGAGGGTTCGTAGCACTAGTGTTTCACTAAATAAAATTAATTGAATAATATGAAATGAGTAACTCAGGTTAAAAAAAGAATTAGCTACCATTAGAACTGGGGAAGAAATCTCTGCAAAAGGCACTGATTTTTGTGGAAAATATCAAGACTTGCTTATGTATTTTGAATGTTTTAAGTATGTTTTTTATCTGCAGATACTATCTTTATCTCTTTTCTCCTTGTATTCTTGTGGGGTTTTTTTCTTTCTGTCTGTTTGTTTCTCTTACTATTCATTCTCTGTAGCTTTACAATTCTGTATTGTCCTTGTACTAATTTTGAAATCACAGCTGGAAGCTCTGAAAAGCATTCTGACAAAGGAAGACTGAGTTGTGATCTTAGGACAAGAATAAGCTATAAGAACAAATGGAACAACAAAGTTAATATTATTTCAGATATGTGTGCATGTTCTTAGTCTTAAGAGAATTGTTGAAACGAAGAATTTTAAAGTCATCTCCTTGCTTTCCCCACCCACTAGGAGTATAAAACATTCTACTTGTTTTGTGAATCTATTCTAAATTTTACTTTTTGTGAAGGAGTTTCTATAGGCTTATTAACTACCATTGTCCAGATTCCAAAAGCTCTCAGAAATAAGTGTTCTCTTCAGGGTATCTAACACAAGATAAAGTTATTTTAATTTTGATGTTCATCACATAAAGTGTCAAAAAGTGCAACAGAGTACTGCAGGGTTCTAATATACAACTGGAATTCTCTATTCTGTTTCCCACTTTCCTCAGGCAACCATTTTTTGTTTTTTTATCTATTCTGAAATTTAAATATTTTCTAAATAACATACTATATTGCTATTTTCTTTCCTATTTTAAATAAAGTAGTATCTTGGAATTATGTACCCCAGAAAAACATGTTCTTAATCAGGTCCTATGGGTATGAAATTTGTAAATAGGACCTTTGAAGATTTTATGAAAATGTGCTTAAAGTAAATGAGGGTGAACCTTAGTCAAATATGGATGAAGTATTTATATGTAAAGAAATTGGACACGATCAACAGAAGAGTAGAACATATGGAATAAAAATAAATTATAGGGGGAACAAATGTTAAAATAAATTTAGTTTGAAATGCTAGTGGTAAATGAAAGCGAGGGGTAAGGGGTATGGTATGTATAACTTTTTTTTCTCTATTATCGTTTTATTTCTTTTTCTGTTGTCTTTTTATTTCTTTTTCTAAATCGATGCAAATGTTCTAAGAAATGATGAATATGCAGCTATGTGATGATATTAAGAATTACTGATTATATATGTAGAATGGGATAATATCTTATTGTTTTGTTTGTTTGTTAATTTTTTAAAATTAATAATAAATAAATAAATAAATAAATAAATAAAAGAAATTGGACACAGAGAGAGAAGCCATGGGGAGAAACAAGAAGCTGAAAGTCAGTGGAATTTGGAAAAGAAAGGAAGACTCATGTGTTGCCATGTGACGAAAAAGCCAAGGCATCCCAAAGAGTGACAGCAGCCATAAGATACTGACCTGTGGAGGAAGCAAGCCTTCTAGCCTCCGAAACTATGAGCCAATAAATTCTCTTCTGCTGATTATGCTCCAGGTTAATCCCCCCTCCTTTTTTTTAAGTGCATACAGAGCCTTCTGAAATATAGGGAGACAATATTGTGAGGTAGGAAAGATGAAGAATCTATGTTTCTTGTCACCAATGAAAATACCATTCCTATCAGAAAACCACTTTTGTAGTCATCTTCTGTCTCAAGTTTTGTTTTCTATATAGCTAAATATGAACATTGTTCCTTTTCACTGGTCTAGATGGTGGTAGACAGAATCATCTTTTTCTTGCCGGATCTCAGATGTTCCATCCTCCAGTTCACTAATCCTATGTTCTGTCTCGAAATCTACCATTGTAGGTTTCCATTGTTTTTTTTCATCTCTTCTACCTTGCCTTTCATTCCCATAAGTTCTGTGATTTATTTTTTCAGACTTTCCATTTCTTCTTTTTGTTCATACCTTGCCTTCTTTATATCCTCCCTCAATTCATTGATTTGGTTTTTGATGAGGTTTTCCATGTCTGTTCGTATATTCTGAATTAATTATTTCAGCTCCTATATGTCATTTGAATTGTTGGTTTGTTCCTTTGACTGGGCCATATCTTCAATTTTCCTAGTGTGATTTGTTATTTTTTGCTGGCCTCTAGGCATTTAATTACCCTAAGTAGTTTATTCTGGAGATTGCTTTCACTTCTTTTACCTAGGGTTTTCTTGCTGGATGAATTTGTTGTCTATCTGTTCTTTGACATTCAGTTCAGCTTTATCTGGACCTCTGGCTTAAGTTTTGTTTAACAGAGGAAAATTTTTCAGTTCTTGTTTTCTTGTTTCTTGCCCTGCTTGTATGATGCCCCCCCCCCAACCCTTAGGAGGGTCTACTTAGGTATTATAGACCCCAGCTGGATTTTCCTAGACCAAACTGGCCTCCTGTCAGGAGGAAAGAGTCACCTGCATTGGTTTTCCCTGAGGGTGAGACCCAGCAGGTTGAAAGACTTTCTTGTGAAGTCTCTGGACTCTGTTTTTCTTATCCTGCCCAGTATGTGGTGCTTGTGTGCCTGCAGGTCCCACCAGCATAAGGTGATGTGGTACCTTTAACTTTGGCTGGTGGCGTGGTGGAGACAGAGGAGAGGTTGTAGGCTGGTTTTAATGGCTTCTAATTACCAAGCCCTGGTGTCTGAATTCCTTGAGGGAGGGATTCCACCTGAGTTGGGCTTCACTTCTCCCCTGAGGAAGGCACAGTCTCCAGACTAGCCCCCAAACAAGCTCGCTTCTGACTATGCCTAGGGCAGTTGCAGCCTGAGAAGTCCTGCCGCTATATCCAAAGGCAGTCAAGCCTTTGTAGAAACACAGCCACAAAAACCTGTTTCCTTCTTTTTTTTTGCCCCCCCCTTTTTCTCTCAGCCCTGCCCCCTTGGCGCTGGGGCAAAATGAGCAACCTCCGCTTTGACCAGGTTCACCTAAGCTGGGGGCCTATTTTTAGTAGTCAGAAATGTTAATTAATTCCACAATTGGCGTTTGATTGCACTCAGCCCCTGCTGCTGGTAAAGTCTCATTCCTTTCCCCTCTGGGAAGCAGCCTGTGGGGGAGGGGTGCCGGCTACTGCAGCTTTCAGAACTCACGGTTCTGGGGGGGTGCTCACAGCCAGTCCAGCTGGTCCAGACTGGGGTATGCTGTGTGTCCGATCACTGACGTGGCCCCAGGAGCTGTTCTGTACTGTTTCTGCTTATTTAGTAGTTGTTCTGTACTGTTTCTGCTTATTTAGTAGTTGTTCTGGAGGACGAACTAAAATGTGCACATTAAGCTGCCATCTTGACCTGGAACCAGAATCATTTTTTTAAAACTTGATTTTTAAAAATCAAGCCTTTGAATATTTGAGAATGTCTTTGTTCTGTGGACAAGCAGGCCTGTCTAATATCTTCCCATGTGACAGTAAATATTAGAAATAGTTTACATCTATAGATTTTAGACCTATTTGGAGGGATGAAAAGTAGTGTACAATAGCAAACATTTTGCTACTTCTACTTTAAAAGTTCTCTTTACCTATTTTAATATTTTATTTTACGCATATATTCTAACGTTCCAATATAATGGAAACATACAGTATTTGTATTGTATAATATAATGGAAACATACAACATTTGTATGTTTTAAATTCTTTTCTTCCAGAATGAATGGATGAATCATTACCATATATAAAAAGTCATCAAGAAATAATATGGGGACATAAGGTGTGTGGAGTTTTTTTTTCTCAGCGCAATGAGAATGTTCTCAAATTGATTGTGATGGTGAATGAATAACTCTGTGATTGTACCAAGAGCCTTTGATTGTACACTTTGGATGGGGTGTAAGATGTGTGAATAAGGCGTGCAAAACATGCAAAAAAAAGTCATCAGTTTAGGAGTATGTTTTTGCCAAGTGCTTTACTAACTACTAATTTCTTTCAGTATCTCTGAGTTGGATTATTCTTGCTTGTTATGTTCACTTTGTAAACATTGAAAAAGTAGATTTATTCAAGCTTGCTTAACAAAGTAGAATTGTAACTAGAATTCATGGTCCCTGAGTTTGTTCATAATCTCTTAAACTATGTTACATGTCATTATTACTCTGGATATTGTTCGATTATACATATTGACAGACTGCTGGTTGTTTCCTTATTTGTAATATATATGGCTAGGGGTACCTGAATATGAAGTCTTACAGATTTTGATTTGGGTAAAGGAGATCCAAATTATGTGTATAACTAAACCCTTCACCTTAGCTCTAATGCTTAAATGATATTTTAATATCATATGCTTAAATGATATTTGAACCATATGAAATTGCCAATATTTCAGCAATTTTGACCTACAAAAATGGCGATTTTATATGATTCAATGTAATAGAATCCAGGGACCGTAACAGCTTAATTACCACTTATTTTATAGACCCTTCTGTCCAATGTAGGAATTCTTTCTACAGCATTGTTGGAGACAATCCAATAAGAGAAAACGATGATATATAAGGGGGTTCTTGTGCTAAGGGAGAGATTTGAGGTCCCCAAGCACTAGCTTCTAAAGCTGCATTAGGATTCCTCTGGTGCTCTGGAACTGCCAGACTACTGATACTGGAGGTCCTTAATTCCTTGGAGTACTAATTAGTCACACTGTGCCTTGTAAATTTGTACACTAGCACACATTCTCTAAGTACCTGGCTGCTAAGCTACTGATCTGCAGAGGATTTCAGCAAATAGCGATTTAACTGAAATAGTATTATTTTATTTTGATTACTCTGTATATAATTTTCATGTGTATTTTCTTAGGTTAGTGAGCTTTAAAATGATAAGGTGAGTGTTATGAAGTTTAAAACATATGGAAATAGCAAAAAATAAATAGCAAAAATGGTGAGGATAAATTGTAGTAAAGGTCTTGCATCGTTTGAAATACAGTAATGGTATTAATTTAAGATAGAAAAAAGTCAAGAATGTATATTGTAATTTGCTTGGTAACATTAAAAGATTAACACAAATATATGAGAAATGAATAAAGGAGATAAAATGGAGTAATAAAATAATAAAAAGAAGCAAGAAAAAAAGGTATAAAAACTGAAAACAAAGAACAAGATGGAAGTAAAAGGATGGGAAAAGATAACGACATGCAAAAATTAACCAAAAGAAAGATCATATCAGATAAGCTAGATTTTAAGGCAAGACGTTTCACTGGAGATAAAGAATGACATTTCATAATGCTGAAAGGGTCCCCTGGATAGGAAGACCTACAATCCGCAACAACTCTTTCTTAGGTCTGCTACCCTGACGTATGTGGTCTTTGGATCTTTTTTTTAAAGTAATAAGTTAGAGTTTGCAATAAGTTTTATTGGGATAGTTTCAGTATTTTGTCTTTGTATAACTCTGTTCACATTTCTGACTTTTAATTGATGTTAAAAGATTTAGATACCCAGGGAGACCAATTATATACTACCCTGTTTTTTACATTGTATCTCTCATGTACTTCATTGGGTTTTTGCTAGGTGATTGCACAGCCTGGAATAAGGCAAATGAGAAGCTAGGACTTGGTGACTCCGTTGTTCTAGACTCTCAAAATAAGGCTTTTACTGTTTTGTTTATGTTTTCATATTGTTTTCACAATGGCTAGCACTGTGTGGTGGGTGATTCTTACCATTACTTGGTTCTTAGCTGCAGGAAGAAAATGAAGTTGTGAATTCCTTGAATCTAGCATGTTCGTTGGTCTCTTTCTTCTTTTAGCTGGTATTATTTCCTTAAATCCCGTCTGACAAGTTATACAACTTGATGGCTGAAATCAAGAAAGCTAAAGAAGTTTATGATTCCAATAGGAGTCTTCAGTGGCCTCTATCTCATACCATTAATGTCACTTCTTGGATGCTACTTCTATGAACAGTGAGCAGGTACCTCGGAGATAATGTGGTCTCTCACCATCGTTTTCAGTACCATATCCCATTCCTTTATCAGGTAAAAGCAGAAGCTTGACCAGAATTGGCTTTATTTGTGCTGAAATATCTGATGACATTAATTGTTGGCATCTCTGCTATCTTCTGGGTTAGAAGCAAAAAGACAAAATGGGCTGAATTTTTTAAAATCACAAGAGAGATCCAATCAGTGAAAGTCAAAGAGTCATAGGAGTTTTTCTTAAAACACAATACTAAAGTTAAACCCAAAAAGAAGCATTACAAACCAAGTTTACATAAGGTAAAGGTCATTTCCAAATCCCTGGGAACCAGCTTGGGAGCTACAGAAAATCATGGCACTTCAGCAGTAGCAGTTACTAACCATGATTACTGAGGACAAGAAACCTTGACAGAAATCCCAACCTCACCAGAAACATCAGTGAGAGAGGTGGAAGCAGATGGAGCAGCCACCCCCAAATTGAGAGAACAGGACTGTGGTGAACTTACCTCTCCAGCAGCTTCCAGCTTCAAACTGTCAGCGGATCAGACTGACAGAAAGAGCAAGGGAGGCAATGTCAACAATAAGAGCAGCATATTTGAAAGTGTGCAGAGTAAAGTCTAAAAAGTGATTTTACAGAAACTGATCCAGGGCAGAGCAACAATTTGCAAAACCCCATTTCTTCACAGCCAAGCAATCTTAAGGGTTCCACATCATTTCTTTTTACTCGATTTCAAGGGGATCTTTTTTTTTTGGCAGTGTTCTCATTTTTTCATTGCTAGATATGTTTCTGTAATTATAAGTTGTTCCTTTGTCTGTCTGAGTATAGTAATGCTCATGTTTAGCAAGCTCTGCACATTGCAGACATTTGCATGGGGCACAGCTGAGAACGAAACCTCAGATGTATAATTATTTCATTTAGTATTGTAGATATTTGTAATGTAGTAATTATTGCCGTTTTAAAAATGCCATGTATGAAAAATGTAATTTAAATGAGGACTAGGGTGATTATTTTTGAAGGAATATTTTCTAATATTGTGTGATTATGAGTAATAAGTTTATAAAAACAAATCAGAAAGTAGTAGATGTTTGTTTATAAGGGTTCTTGACAATAAGTTTTTTTATTTTTGTAATGGGTCTTAAAAGCTCTGTAGTAACACATCACTGTTAAAACTCTTCATTTCTATGTTGAGAAAATGACCTGTTATTTTGAGAACCATTCTTCTGGAAAAAAGATACCTATTAGGTGAGCTTAATGCCTAGATACAAGAAAAAGAAAGAGGGTTTAATGAAACAAAATAAAAATCGTGGAATATAAGGGACAATATATTCCCTGTATATTGCCAAACATAAGGGAAAAGAAGAATGATAATGGTAAGCTGAAGAACAGTGTAGAAAATTGAAGCCATGTAGCCAATTGATAGAAATTAGAGTAGGGAACTAGTATTTATTGAGTTGTCTTCATTAACTTAGTTAACTTTCACAGCCAGCTAGTGAAACAAGTATAACCCATATTTCTAACAGTTGAAGAAACCAAGTAAGATATGTGGAATTGTGGTTGTCTGACTTGATTGAATAATTTGCATAGTGAGTAAAATAAGAAAACCAGCACTATATGAAACTATCTCGTTCACAACTAAAACAGGACTTTAGACCCTGTAAAGTTAAGCAAATTGCTTAAGCTCATGTATTGACAGTTCTTTGAAAGGGAAAACCCATTATGCTTTCTACCAGGCACAGTAGGAACTCAATAAGTGCATTTTTTGTTGTGTTGAGTCTAAAAGTATCTTTATTTGTATTATTAAGTTGTTGTATTAGAAGATTCTCATAGTAAATTAGAATTGAATTCTTCCATAAAATAAAGTGAGAGGGGAAATGCTGTTGTAAGTTAATAACTAGTAATAATGTAATAATATAATTTAATAATGAAAGAAAGGATTAATTTTCCTTAAGGGTTTGTTACAAATAAAATTTTTACAGAACAGTAATATAGTACTACTTGGAAATAGTGCAGTGAAATAGAATTAGCATCACTTTTTCTCCCTATAATTAAATATTTTATTCTTAAGCTCATTTATAGATTTAATGTACAGTGGTAAAACACCACAGGATTCATGTCAGTGACAATTTAAAATGAGCTTAGTGTTAATGCCAAAACTCTCCTCAGTATCACTTTTTGAAGTAGAAATTCTACCAAATAATTTGTTTTTCCTTTTAAGGTATGTAAATAAAAGCAAATCACTGATGTACTGTTTTGGACTTGAAAAAAGCATGCTGTTTTGTCCTTTGTAAGATTCATGTTGACAAATAGAGTAAATGAAATCTAAAACAGTGATATCCCAACTTTAAAGTGTATGTTATCTTTTATAGTGAGATAAGAAATAAAATAGTAAAAAAATTATATATTAATCCTAACAGACAAGACCATATTTTCTTTTAAGGTTTTCAGGGCATTCCGCAAATCATAATTAAATGTCTAGAATGTGTAACACACTGTGAAACTGAGATACAGAGGGTATCAGAAGACGCCCTTGATGCATGAAAAATCGGATAACACTACAGGAGCTATGTAGAAAATACAGAAGTACAAGTACTATCACAGTACTTGATCAGTTGTCCAGAGAGTGCTGTGAGTTAAGAAGAAGCAGAAATGACATTGACTTTTCAGACCTGCCTGTCCTATGCAATCAAAGTTAATCACTCCCTTCTTTGTGCCACCAGTCTCTACTAATTATTGCTGCTGTTATACCATTTACCACATTTGTATGACAATTGTTTCTATTTTCTTACTAGATGGTAAGCTTCTTAAGTAAAGGAATGTTTCATTCCTTACCTAGCTAGGGAATGTCTGATTTGTAAGTGCTTGTTGAGTGCATGAGTGAAAGGAAGCTTTCTGACATGAGGTGTATTGCAAGATGAAAGCCTGTTAAAGGTTTACAGTTTCATCAATTGCCTGATACCTGGTATTGTTACTTCTGGGTCATCAGAGGAAACTGGTTAAAACCCACAGTAATATTTGAAAAATAACTCTGTTATTAGAATAGGCACTAAAGAGATAAGGGAAGGAGCTATAACCATATTTCAGGTGTGCAGAGCTTTTAAAAAACTCACTCATAAAGTATAAAAGCTCAAGTTTTAAAAATGTAATTATTACTCAATTTACAAAGAAGTTTACTGCTGGAGTGACTTAAAAACTCTTCTTTCCTAGTACATTTTAAATTATTAAAAATAGAAGAAAGTAAGATGTAATGGCAAAAGAACTGCAGTGAAAAATGGGCATTTTCAATTCTCTTCTCAAAACTAATACTGACTCTAATTTTGAGCAAATTGGAAAACTTCTTTGAACTTCAATTTCCTTCTCTGTAAAAGTGTAATTCGAATTACTTGATATTCTCTAGTATGTAGTTTTAAGATTAATTTGTTTTTGGGCAGTGCAGCAGGCTCAATGACAGACTTCTCACCTGCCATGCCAGAGTCCCGAGTTTGATTCCAGAGCCTGCCCATGCCAAAAAAAAAAAAAAGACTAATTTGTTTTTAAAATATGTTTATATAGAATTCTAAGAATGAAGAACTAGAATTCTTAGGGGTGAACAAATGTTTTGAATGTAGAAACCAGACAAATTGAGGTAATTATGTGCATTTCATAAGCATTCATCCAAAATATTTGTGATTTTTTTTTAGTGAAAAGGCAAATTACAACGTAGTGTGGCCTTAATTTTTGTAAAAATACATACTTATTTGCACATAGAGAAACAGAAAGATAAATATTAATGTTATCTCTAAAGTAGGCCTATAGATGATAAAGGAGAATAAAATAATATTTTTCTATTTTTCCTATAATAGTAATGAAGAGAAACCTAGAAGATTTTAAAAACAAACTAAAAATATACATAAAGGCCACTTGTGGTTTTGGAAGTAGGATATTTGGCAGACGTGAAAGGAAAAAAGTATTGGGGGTTGGGCCAAGATAGCAAAGACAAGCTTTTTTCTGTTTCTCACGTTTACTGAGAACTTGATACCTATCTATGGTGGAAAGCAGGAAAGGAGACCACTTAGTGATTCAGCTCTACTTTAGTCATGTCTGGAATGAGAGTTCTTAGTATGGGGTCCAAGGATGAGTTTTAGGGATTCCATGAACCATTTGAAACTGATCCAAAATAATGTATATTTCTATTCATGCACTTTTCCAAGAACTGCATCTATAGCTTTTGAGAGAGTCTAAAAGGGTGCATGATCTAGAACATTTAGTAGGATCGTGGTGGATAGTGCCTGTTGAATAGTATATACTGTATAAATGTTAAGTGAATTAATAAATCATAAAAGTAAAAGTGCTCTTAGTAATAAAAAAGCTATAAATATGATAAAAATGGTCATTTTATTTGAGTAGACTCTTGTGAGAAGATGCCATCGAAATAAAATTGCCATATAAGATAAAATCAGCTCATTCTAAAATGATCTAAAAAAGGAAATTTAATTGTCTCTTTGAATCTTAAGGGAACATAAAACAAATTCTGTTGAAGACTTACCATGTGCCAGGCATATATATTGGAACTTTAAGAAAGTTCACTTAATCCTCATGCTAACTTCATGCAATTAGTAATATCTACATTTGCCAGTTGAGAAAACTAGCTTAGAGTGGTTAAATAGTATGCACATTAGTATTTTTATAATTGGAAGTTGAATGATTGGTCTAATATAAGGAAATGCAGCTAAATTTTCATATATTAATTCACTGAGTGCAGGTTGTTGAACTTTATCGAGTAATTTTGACAACTAATAAAAGCAGAATTAGTGAGACACTACCGTAAATCTTTCTGATGACTTAGACCAAAAAAAAACCCGAACAACCTGGCCTAACTTTAAGTTATGTTTGAATTGGACTTCTTTTAATCTAGGAAATAATCATGAAACAAAGAAATAAGTTTAAATGGATTATATATTTTCCTTTCTAATATAGCTGAAAGAAATAATGATAGAGGAATCAATAAAAATCAAGACAATACTTTTTTCTTACCCTCATTCTTTTAAATTGAGCCACAAATGCAAAATACTATTTTTTTAAATATAAAATGGTGCAGCCCTACTGTGGAAAACAGTTTGATAGTTCCTCAAGAGTTGA
>PVIY010056569.1:0-13266 GCA_004026745.1 Myrmecophaga tridactyla
GACAGAAGCACCAACCAAATTGGGTCAAGTAGCTCTATCCTGCTGAAATGCCAGCTTTGCCAATTCCAGGTTGGGTACCTCAGTCTGACAATCCCTATTCTTCATCATCACTGGAAATCTATCTCACTTTAACAAAGCTTTAGCAGAAAATTTAAAAACACAAATTCTTGTGTCCTTATTGAAATGCTGACCCTACATTTGCTTGAGAAACATCGTTCCCTTTCAATAGATGATGGCTATTTCCAGAAAGACCTGAATTATCTCATAAATTTGTTCTTTCCAGGCCTATCTTCTGTGACTCTATCACCCTGAATGGACATTTGTTGGTTTTTGCTACCCAGAAACTTTTTTTTCCCTTCTTCAGGTAGAAGCCCTCAGCTTTCCTTTACTGCAGCCACCCCTCCCCAACTCTTGACCATTAGGGACTGACTCCCCCTCCTTCCAGGAGCAACTGTGGAACCTAAACCAAACAATCTGCATATTCCATCCATTGGTCAGGAGGACAACTGGATTAAGAATGGACATGTGACCCAATCTAGGCCAGTGAGAGTTCAAGCCAAAAAATTGGGGGGAATGTTCTCCATTTTTCATTGCTGTGGCTTAGGGCAAGTAGTATAGGCATGGAGATACAGCCTTCCATCCTGCCAAGATGAAAAGTCGTAGTGTTGATGGAGCCCTCAAAGAGGGAGACAGTACAGGAGGGAGACTAAGGCCTGGTCTGAGCCCGATCACTGGACTTTCAATTGTGTGAATCAATAAATTCCTTAATTCCTTATTTGCTTTATTCATTTTGAGTTGCAGAGCTGTTTGGGTTTTGCTTTTGTTTTTTTTTTTTTTTCATTTTCAAGTATAGGAGTCCTAACTGACACATGTTCCTACCACCAGGCACCAGGTACAAAACCACACAGAAAACTCAGTTTCCAAATATACCACATCGCAAAACTTCATGGCTTTGTTAATTTCTCCAGAACTCATCTCCATATTCTCCATGTTCCCACAGCACTCTATATCAGGCACTTCAAATTAAATTGCTTAACATTTTGTATTGATGCAATTTGTATACTTGTCTTGTAAGATTTGGAGCTGTTTGAGAGCAGATGTCTTTATTTTTTTATCTCTAGGACCTAGAGGTTTGACCTTGTGGTCCAATTCAGTTTCCACTGTGGGAGAGAAGGATAGCAAAGTTCTCAGGAAACAATGAGATGAGGCCGAGCCTCACAGCCATTTGTCTGACCTCCATAATGGAAGTCTGCATCCATTGGTGTCTTGGCCTGTTTTAGCCCATTGGCCCTCCAATCCATTCCTGGGCCTTTCCCCTACTCTCCTCTGAATCACAAACAGGATGACTTCTCAAATTTCCATGTAGCCTGGTGTGGTAGTTAGATTCAGTTGTCTACTTGGCCAGGTGAAGGTGCCTAGTTCTGTTGCTGTGGACATGAGCCAATGGTACGTAAACCTCATCTGTTGCTCATTACATCTACAGTTGGCTAGGAGGCATGCCTGCTGCAATGAATGATGTTTGATTTAATAGGCTGGTGCTTAAATGACAGAGCTCAACATAGCACAGCCCAAGCAGTTCAGCATACCTCATCTCAGCTCTTGCAGCTCAGCCCAGCCCAGGCCTTTGGAGCTGAAAGTTGTTGGAACCCAGAGGCCTGGAGAGAAGGCCAGCAGAGATCATCCTGTGCCTTCCAACATAAGAAAGAACCTCAGTTGAAAGTTTGCTGCCTTTCCTCTGAAGAACTAACAAAATAAATCCCCTTTTAAAAAGCCAATCTGTCTCTGGTGTGTTGCATTCTGGCAGCTAGCAAACTTGAACACCTGGCTTGTGGCTAGGTTCTATCAATGAACAGCAGAAGCAGTTTGGAGGACAGAGTGAAGGATAATTAAAAGTATTTCTCCACTTCTCTCTGCTTCAAGCAGGGTCTCAGGTAGTGGCTATGTCTCCTGGCAAAAAAATTAAAAAGAGAGCTCCTGCTGGTCAGGTCTAATGTAATTCCAACTTCAGCTCAGTGACTATGACCCCTAGACTCCTTCTGTTCCCCAGCCAAGGGTGGTGGTAGCTTCCTGCTCTTGCTAATCTCTTGGTTGCTTCGTTGCCCCCACCCCCAGTTTTTCAGCATCTTCTATAAACTGTATAATCAATTTCAGCATTTAATCTCCTCTGTTTGAAATACTTGGTGATTTCTGTTTTCCTGGTGGAACCTGACTGATAATATGCCATATATATATATATATCATTAATGCCAAAGGTATTTAATTATGAGATCATGTCTGGGGCCTTCAGAGAGGCTCCCTATACTTTGAACACCTTTGGTACCAGTCAACAACAGATGCCTAGAATTACCTTCATAAGGGTAGTTATGTCATAAAGTCACTGTTCAATTACAATCCTTTGTATAACATTTTTTCTAGGCCTTGCCTTAATAAGGAACTTAGGGTTGAGTTATAGTTCAGCTGATAATAAAGACACAAACCCACATGGAGTTTTTGCAACTCTCATTCTGTTGACACAGTTAAGATAAATAATGAGTTTGTATTGAAAGAAAATTCATTTGAAACAAGGAAGTTTAATATACCCACTTTTTCCCACTAGATGACTTGTACTGGTGAGAATGGGAAAACAAAGAAATATTGGAGATCTTCAAGCAGAAAGACTTCTCTCAGTCAATGGCAGGGATGGGGGTTCTGTGCTGTTTATAATTCCTCTCTAGGCAGGTAGAGGGGTTTCTAGCCACACAAGAAAAAATTCCAATTATTCTATTTGATAAAGAGTGCTTTCTATTCACCAACATTGAGTGCTTGCCATATACCAGGAATGGTGCGAGTTGATAGAGATGCAGGTAAGAATGAGGCATGTAGACGAAATTGTGAAGTGGTTTGGGATCATCTTGGTGATCCATCCACTCAGAGCACTGATTTTTTTTATATCTTTTCAACATTCCTTCTGCCACAATCTTTATTCCCACTAAAAGCTGTCATATAAAGATCGACTATTCTACAGTGAATAAAGTTACAGATGGTAACTTAAAGATTATTCTCTAAGGGGAGTTTGTATTTCAATGGGTATTTAAATCTTCACATAAAAGAGTTAAGCTTCTTTAGTAGAATTTGAAATAAGAATAAATTGAGGGAGCTAGTTAAGGGCCAGGATTCCTCTCTGCCCTCTGAAAACAGAACACTATTCCTTAACCTACATTTTCTGATTCCCACTCAGGAGGTACTAAAAGACTTTTTAAAAACATTCCATTCCATTTCCACAAGAATGTGATGATAAAACATGTATGAGTAAAGCTACGTCTTCAATAACCTTGCTTTAGAAAATACGGTCTTCCTTGTAAGGAGCGCAGAAAATATTTCAAGTGATAATCTAGCTCTCCTCCTTCCCTTCTGTTCCCTTCCTGAACAATTGAGTCCGAAATCCATTAGACAAGGCTAAGCAAGGTCGACATAATGTGGGAAGACAGTAGGACACGGTAGCCCAGCACACAACATCAGAGCTCATGTTGGCAAGGAGGGCATGCATGCAGGGTAGAATTAGAAGCCAGCTGTGGTGAGAATTGGCCCAATAAGTAAATATATTGAGGACAATGGAAACCAGGCTTCTCACTGTTGGAGAAGAGTTACAAATATGGAAATAGAGAAAATTAGATTGAAACCTACAGTGTTGGATTAAAATTGGAGATAGTGTGAAATGATTTTTGAATATAGACAATTATAAAAAAAACACGGATGTCAAATATGTGAATACACTTGAATGTTTGTGCATGTGTGTGTGTACATTTCTACCTGTATCCTAGGGGTTGCAACTCACTCAGCAATAAGTGTACCTAGTGTCCAAATCTTGGCTTCTCCATGTCATTCTCCACTAAAAGAAACCAGGGTTCCTTAAAGAAATGGTTGATTTCAGAGCTGGGGAAAAGGAAGCACAAGATGAGCCAGAAACATCTTACAGCTGCCAGAAAATAAGGAACTGGAGACCTATCAAAAGGACATAGAAGCTGCAGAGGAGCTAGCCTCTCCAGAACATCAACTAATTCCCTCCCCATCCCATATTATCAACAATCCCTTCCAATATGAGAAAGTTAAAGAGGCATAGCCCCCAAACCCCAAAGAAGTGGGAGAAAGATTAAAGGTGATGGTGGAGTTATACAGAGAAGGTTGGGTTTAACAAATGAGTATGAGTGCTGAAATCAGTATATTGTTATTTCTTTCAGTCTCCAGTATCTTAGAGCAGCTAGAAGTAAAAACCTAAAATTGTGGACTTGTAACCCACACCAAACTGAAATCTGTTCTACAACCAATTGCTGCAATATGCTTTGAAATTTATTGCTTTGTTGTATATATGTTATTTTTCACACACACAAAAAAAAAGTCAATTGTGATGATAAATGCTATATGATGATCTTGCGAACCATCAGTTGTACACTTTGGATGATTACGTGGTATGTGAATATATAATATATATCAATAATAATTAAGAAAAAAAAGGACTTAGAAGCTAGCTTGAATGGGCTCCTATTGCCAAATCAAGAAAAATTTGAGCATCAAAATAAATAATATTTATAATGGATTACGACCCACTGAATAAAATAGTATTCTATAAATCCAGACTGGAAATAGATAAATAAATAAATTGAATATTTGAATGAGTAACAAGATATTTACACAGTATATTTAAAGTACTTATAAATTATAAAGGAAAAAGAGTAACTTCAAAATGGAGAAACCATGCAGACCCAATCTTAATCAAGAGGTAAAAGTGAATACACTGAAAATCAAATGCCTGAAAGGATGCAATGAGAAGAACACAACCTCACTTCTGTGACAGTTCTGCTAACAATGCAGAATATCAGTCAACTCACAAGGAAGCATCAAGTAAACCCAAACTGAGGGACATTCTTTAAAATAACTGGTCTGTCATCTTCAAAAGTGTCAAGATCATAGAAATCAGGGAAAGACTGAGGAACTATGTTTTCAGACTGAAGGAGACATGACAACTAAATAAAACAAGTAATTCACAATTGTCTTAGATGGTAATAATAAAGCAATGTTAATCTCATGGTTGTTTAATTGTGTTGTGGTGATGTAGGAAGATGTCCTAGCTTTAAATAGGAAAATACACACTGAAGCTTGTGAGATAATGGAGCATGAGGATGGTAACTAATTCTGAAATAATTCAAAAAAAAGTTAACTTAAAAAAATGTTATTTTTACTCTTCTTGCAATTTTTTTCTGAGATTTTTCAGATTTTTTTTCAAAATAAAAGGTGTAAAAATGTAATCTCACTGTATATTGCATATACAAGGACCCAATGCTATTCAGAGTTTTACTCATTTTCTTTATTGTGTTTGAATCCAATTTAAATTAAAATTTAAAAAGCTTAACAAACCTAGATCCAATATATCTTGCAGGAAACAAAAGCAAGCTATACTAGTATTTACAACTCTTTAATTTTTTTAAAGAGAGACAATATAACAATTGTAACAATCTTGTTGCCTCTAAGAGAGGCAATAAATTAGCAATCTTCAAGGAAGCCAGTTCTGTGTCAACTTTTTTAGTTACTAACCTGCAATTTGTAGCATAGAACAGCTCCAATTCTGTAGCAAAAACCATAGGTTTACAAAGTGGTAACTTACATACACAGTATTTAAAAGCCCCATTTTACACACCCCTCCAGATAGAGCAATTTACATTTCCGGAGAAAACAGGGTTCTTTCTCTGACTATGATACTTCACAACATGTCTTAACAAACGAAAGAAACAAAGTATTTTTAAAACCATTAGAGCTTCTGGCTATGCAAGCTGAATTTAATAAGCATTCCTTTAAAAAAAACGATTTTCAAGAGATGACTACCCACATTTTACTTTCCATACTAACTTATAGTGTATTTGATCTCAAGCAGGGAGAAAATTATCAAAGATAGCCAATGAACAAAAATATTCAATTCATTAACTATTTACCTGGACATCCTCAAGCTGGTCCCTGTGAGAGGAAAACAAAAATAACTGAGACAGTAACTTTATTCTCCAAGAGCATAGGATATGCGAAGTATTTCACATTCTTTACTGCTACTCAATTATTCTCTCAAGAAAATATTACAGAATAATTTCAGTTATTAAAACTACATCCAGAGGAAGAGAAGTGTCTGAAAAAAATCACCAGAGGTATAGCAAGAGATCAAATCTTCAACGTGGTTAACAAGAAATTAAGGTAATGCCTAGTGTCATTCATTTATACCAGAAAGGGCAAAACGACCCCCACTCTATCCTCTTTCACACACACACACACACACACACACACACACACACACACAATATCACAAAAATATAATACAAAAGGTAATGGGTTAAAATGAATACCTAGAGTCACCTTATAAATTACTTAAAAGACTGAGGGACATGTGTGAAAGAGGAGGCAGGCTCTGATGTGAGGATGGGTTGAAGGTTTTATGGACTAATTGTAAATTTATAGGTGATTCAAATAATTTTTTCCCACCAATTGGCACGATGACCCCCAGGGGACTTTCTCCCACTCTGTTGCCAAAACTGAGAACCAAAGGCAGGCAACCTGTGTGCCAGGTGGGGGCAGCTCTCCCTGTGCTGGCCCTATGCCATCGTTATTAGCTCACTTATTGACAATTAGCCATTTCATCATTAGCATATTGAGGGAATATGATATATGGCATACTTTGTTAAAATGTAAATGGCCTTTATATCCAGAGGAATACCTCAACATATGCTGTATGATTTATCTGGGAGCTGTGGAGCGGACCCACTCAGTAGCTGAATCTCACCCCACACAGAGTCTCATATTGTTCTCACTGCTAAAGGCATCATGCAATTCAAATCAGCAACATAATAATATACCAAAAAATCACTTTAAAAGAAAATATTATTTATTCTTCATGACTCAGAAAATACTGAAACATGTAGCAGAATCACTTGTTTAGAAAAGGGTGTCACAATCCTAAAATTCAGGAACTAAAATTATGTTTTTCATCACACATCACTGAAAGATGTGACTGGTTTGGACTCTCTGGCAAGGTAAAAATTTTAATACATGCTGAGGTTCACAATACCTTCCAGGTTTCCGCACAGGGTGAAGTAGAAGTATTCCATGGGTTTTGATATAAGTCAAACCATATTTATTGCTTGAATACCCACGAGTGCAAATCTGAGACAGATGAGTTCAGTTAGTTTGATTAAAGAGATCTGATTTTCTTTGTGATGTGGAAGCTGACAGCAAAAATCCCCAAATCAAGATTCTAGTATAGACTTGGTAGTAGAGAGTCTGGGGTTTGTTCAGTTCTGTTGCCTCTCCGCAGCCACGTCTGCAGGGGTCCACCAGGGACAAACTTTAATAGAAAGAGGCTCTCACTTTGCGGCCCTTCAGAGGCTGTGGTGGACGGTGATTGCTCAACAAAAAAGCTGCTGCCTCACCCTCGGCTGTACTCAGGAGGCTGCGGAATTTGGCCAGCTATTGAAAACAAGAGAGGTTTCAGCATAGAAAAGTCGTATCAACATTAACGAATTGCATTGCATAGAGAGTTAAGCAATGTATAACCTTAACCAGGAACAAGTATTGTAAAAAAAATTTTAAGTTATGGGTCATAATAAACTAACTCTTCTGCTCAAGTCTCAATACTATACAAATATTCATGGGTTCAAAATTAAGTAGGTGGCTATTTCCTTCTCAGCATTTCTATTGTTATTACATATTTGTTATGAGAAATATTTTGATAAAGTGAACAACCTATAATTTACTTAAGAATTGGGCCAAGGTTGGATTTTTAAGCTGTTAATCGCATTGCAAATTATTCTATTAGTAATATTTTTGCACAAATACCCCTGACATTTTCTGGGTGTTTTCCTGAATTACCTAGAGTTGTCCTGGAATTGAAAATAGACTGAAGTCTTAGGACTTTTTTTCTTTAATGATATAAATCTAATTTTACTTCTAAGTGAATCTGATACATAACAGGTGCTTAACATCTAAGCTGTAAATGAAAGAAAGAGTAGATGGAGTCAAAGCTAAATACTGATGTTATATAACGGTCAGATATAAGCACTCTTTATCCAAAGATCAAAGCAATAAGAGGAAGCAGCATGCAGAATGTGGCTTAAAGAGTAAATATCTCTAAACCAGAGAATGTCACTAAAAAAGGCAAAATGGGACAAAGGCACTGTGCTGGCTCTCAGAACTAGGTCCTGGTCCTGTTTTCGCCACTAATCAGCTACATGATCTTGGGCACATCATTTACTGTCTCTTATCCTCCATTTCTTCCTCCATAACTAGGAGCACTGGGTTAGAGTACCTCGGTGAGTGTCCTCCAGCTGTCAGAATTACACTTAACATTTACAAGCACTTCTGTATATCACAGCCCCAATATGGTATATGAGCCAACATGTCATGGCCCTAGTGGAAACCATCCCCTGTTCATTCTATGAATCCTGATCCTTTGTTTTAAGTACTATTTCCCTTTAACTTTGCTCTCACCTCACTTGCACATTGTAAACAATTAACCATGGGGAAAAACCTAGGACCCTTCAACCTCTCATAATATTTTAATACAATCTAAGTGGTGTGGAGTGCATTTCTCAACCAAAAGAGCTTAATTTTTTTAATTATTAAAAAAAGCTTACAAACATCATGCCATACATAAAGAAAAAGATTACTAATAGTCCTACCACCCAGACATAACCACTGTTAACACAATAGAGTATACTCTTCCGGATATGAATGAACACACACAATACGCCTTTTATATATTTTTTACAAAAACAGTCTCAACCATCCACGCTGTTTCAAGACCTGAATTTTTCATTTTATACATATCCTAGACATCTTTGCACATCAATAGATCAAATCTACATTTTTTAAATAAAATTTTCTTTTATAAAAAATTTTATAAATTATTTTACAATTCATTTGGGGGTTAACATTATTTATTAATACTTAGCACAAGTTTGCAGGGGTAAAATGTAAATTATCTGAATAATTCTACCTTCTTGAAAATGTTCACCAAAAACACATTGCCAATGGTACATGTGTTTGATGTTTGTTTTATTTTGTTTTGTTCAGGACAAATTATTAAGTTATTGGGAGTCCTCATTCTCTTAACTAATCTCAGAGTCCCAGCAAAGTTAAACTAGGACACATCAGTTAGGCTTCTATCACTTCCATTAACCCGAGGCGTAAGACATGTCTTGTATAGTACCAGGCAGCAAGGGAGGCAGAAGAGAATGCGGTCTTTCGTATCAATGGACAAGAGCATTTAACCACACTTGATGGAGACCAGATCTGCCGTCACACACAGCCCTGCATTTCCACAAGTGGTGCTGTGAGGCGTCTTTGAAAGGGTAGCAATATGGGAAGATTAGATAAACCCTTACAATTTACTATTACTCATATTTCATGGGATTCCTAAAATTAGCCCAGACCATTGTAGTTAAAATTAGATGAGACTTAAGAAAGTCTCAGGTAAAGTCAAGTAGCAGAGGTTAATAAAATGGAACCTGGGCCCCCACCTCAAAGACACCCCACCCTTCTGCACAGGGTGATCTTCTCCAGTTCTTCTGGAGCAGCCATTCCAAGTGGGGCTGTGCAGGAATGCTGAGACCTGGGCAGGGTGCTGGCCCATGGGGCTCACCAAGCACAATGTGCCTTTCAGGTGATACTGCCAATTCCTCTGAAGATCTTGGCTTCACTTTTCCCACTCTCTTTGATCTGTTCTGGAAACTTAACATGGCTTCCTAGCTCTCTAACTCCTTAGGCTCAATTATCTAAAACTAGATATTATTCTTGTTCTTTTCCCTGAGCAGATGGCTCATTTTGGAAAGAATCCCTAAACCTATCTCAATATCTTACCAAACTCCTTCCCTTTTTGGCTCTGGGCCTCTCAGTCACTTAGACCAGCCAGTAGGACCCTGCATCAGCCAACCCCAGCTCAGATTCGCTTCTCTTGGCTCGGGTGTCCTCTGCCATTGCACTGGCCTCTAAATGCACATCCCTGGCTGGCAGCTACCGGTTTCATCTCCTTGCCCAGCCCCAGGCTTAGTTCAGGCAGAAAACCTCCTCTTCTGTCACTAAGCCAGACTCACCACATCGCCCCTGCCAGGAGACTCCCCAGTGCAGCCTTGAGTCTGAGTAGTTATAACCTATTTTGCTGTTTTTCTTGGCTCAAATATTGACAATTTAATTTCCATGTATAGTAAACCTAGTTATCTGAAATAAAGCAAACTGAGATTGTCTTTAAAAATGAGACTATTTCAGATAACTAGGTTTACTAAACATGGACTTCTGGGCATAACCACCTTGATTCCTGCACAGTGGGCAAGAAAAGCTTCAGGACTCTGAGAATGACAGCGAGCCCCATGGCCAACACCGCCCCAAGGGGCCCGGATGGTAAAGCTTCCGCAATGAGAAAAGATCACTAGAGCGGTAACAGTATTTGGCAGCTTCATTAACAATCTGATGAAAAGTAGAGAAAATATAATCTGCAAACTGAATTTCTGCAATAGCGGTAGCACCAGTTACTGCAATTCCAATTCCAAATCCAACAGTTCTTGTTCACACAACGGGGTATTAAAAACTCTATCTGTGCCATATTTGTCTTGCAAACCAACAGTGCATATTAAGACTCCACAAAAGGTAACATCTTCACCAAATATTCTGCAGTAGGATCTCTGGCCAATGAGTTATCTGGCCAGAAAAAGATTTATTTTCTGAGTTTTTCCTTCTTCCTGAAGACAGCTGCTGGTGATCCTGGACTCTCCTCTGTCACATGGCAAGGCATAAGACAGCATCTGCTGGTCTCTCCCTTCTCTTCCAGGTTCCATCAGTGTCCAGTTTCTTGTTTCTGTGGCTTTTCCTGAAATTTTCTTTTTTGATATTTTAATAAACAGCTTTGATTGTGTCATTCTCCTGCTCAAAAGTCTTTAATAACACTTACTTGCCTGTCAAAGTTGAGTAATAATAAAAATAAGCTCTCTATTGCTTAACACTGTAGGCCAGGTACTGTGCTAAGTTTGTAATTTTATATTACATTCTCTCATTTAATCCACTACATGATTCCATCAATAAAAAGTATTACTTTACAGATGAGGAGCCTGAGGGATGGATAGTAAGTTTCAAAGAATAAGCCAGCAAATAAGCCATGCACTAACCACAACACTATATAATATCTCCAATTTTTTCTTTGTTTCTTCTGTCTTCTCCTAATTTATTTCCTATTGTGGAAACTTTCAAACCCACAAAAGTAGAAAAATCAGTGTAAAAAAATCCCCTATGGGACAGTGCAACAGTGGCTCAGTAGTAGAATTCTCCCCTGCCATGCCAGAGACCCAGGATTGATTCCCAGAGCCTGCCAATACCAATAAATAAATAAGTAAGTAAGTAAGTAAATAAATAAATAAATAAATAAATAAATAAATAAATAAAATCCCCTATGCAACAAATGATATTGTCTGTATTTTAGAGTTTCACCTACTGGATGAGACCAAAGGAAGAGAGGTTTTTTTTGTCCAAAACCTAAATTTTCTACAGCAGACTATATAACTGCCTGGATAGCTCATTTAACCAATCCAAATGCATAGAGCCCAGAATGGGAACAAGAGCTTGTAATTCTATATAGCTTAATTTAATACCTAGATACATTTAAGAGTATGTTGAGAAGATAATTTAAAAGTATTGGCAAAGTCCCCTGAGGGATGGAGAAAAAATATGCAACTATTAAACTTTCCCACCTGGGAAACCCTGACACTCTCAAACAATAGGGACTCCCAAGTTAATAGGCCAAGCTCTTGATCTTGAGGCTTGCTCTCATGAAACTTATTTCTATAGTGAAGAAGCTAAGCCTTCCTATAGCTATGCCTAAGAGTTACATCCAGAAAACCTCTTTTGTTGTTCAGCTGTGGCTTCTTTAACCCTTCCCAACTCTGCAAATAAAATCATTACCCTCCTCCCCATGTGGGACATGACATCTAGGGGTGAAAATATCCCTGACAACGTGGGACATGACTCCCAGACATGAGCCTGGCCCTGGCACCATGGAATTGGCAATGCCTTGCTGACCAAAAGAGGGAAAAGAAATGTAATAAAATAAGGTATCAGTGGCCAAGGGAGTTCAAACAGAGTTGACAGTCTATTCTGGAGGCTACTCTTATGCAAACTTCAGCTAGATATTGCTAATTGTTATAGTTTGCCAATCCCCAATCATTATCATTTCTGTTAACCCTAAAGAACACCTGTGGCTCTATCTGAGATTCTACAAGTTTCACACACTAAATATACTTTCCAGAAATCTATAACCTCCAGATCGTTTGTGGGTCAGATAAGCATTGAAACACAGAGGTTAATTATATATTTATTTTATCCTCTCTATTAGAGTACATTCCCTAAGGACAAGGCCCATTTTTTTCATGTTTGGATCTTGCATAATGTTGTACGTAGCCTTACAAAAACTGGCAATTAGTAAGTAAATCTAGAATTGAATATCTGTAGTATATCTAGAATAGAGTTAAATATATTAGATTGAAAGAAGGAATTCTTTCCTCATCTTATATATAGTCTAGAGATGTTGAAGTAAAGGAAAGCATTCCTTGATCTTAAAATACAAAATTTTTGTGCCTGAGTACCCGGGTTCGATTCCTGGTGCCTGCGATGTAAAAAAAATAAATAAATAAAAATAAAAATACAAAATTTTACTATTAAAAAAAGACACTAGCATTTTTGCTTCCAGATATGATGGACTTATACCCTCCTGACATCCTCCCTGTAGAAAACAACTCTGAAATACAAATATGCCACAAAAAGCACCTAGTTGATGTTACTGGAGAGTGAACAGGAGCAGGAAGACTCTGATGGGGAGGTCATGCTCACTGGGAAGGGAGAAGAATTGCTCTGTTAAGTGAGCTCCTGCCCCCCCAGCTTTCAGTCTGGAGCTGAGCACAGTCTGCAAAGTACACACAGCTGCAATGGGATGCACCTGGGAAAACTCACAGTTTTTTGAAAAGTGAAGCCAGGAAACTGTGAACCCTGAAGTGGATGGATAATACTGCAAAGGAAAGAGCCAAAGACTGGATACCTAAACTCTACCCACATCTTTGACTGACTCAGGAACCATACATGTGTGGAATAGACTCCAAGTAGATTTGCTGGACTCTGAACAGAGCTGCTTCACAAAAAAACAGAATTTCAGTTCAAGACCAGCCCGAAAAATTAAGCAAGGGGTAAGGGGTGTGGTGGGTATAATCTTTTTTTTTT
>PVIY010056570.1:0-13258 GCA_004026745.1 Myrmecophaga tridactyla
TTTTGGTGGGGCAGGGGCCAGTGGTGCGTGGGGTGGGGGAGCTGGTGACAGGGTTTAGGTGTGTGGGTTGTTGGGTGAGTTGCAGGTCACAGGGCTGTGTTGGTTAGGGTAGCACATTCAAGGGACATGGCTTGGCTTACTTGCTAGTCCCTCTCTCCCCATCTATGCACTCCTTAGGGCTCCGGACTTCCGCTTTAGGCTGTTTGTACCAGCCAGACGGTCTCTGGTTCTCTGCTTGTCAGTTCCTCAGCTTTTGCAATTAGAGACTCCCTATGTAGTGCCGAAGACTATCCCAGGTCACTTATACTCTAGAAATTGCTGTCTCAGTCACCTTCCCATCCCTTTTCTAGCTGTTCCTTGGAGCAGGGGTGAACTCAATCTATCCTATTCCACCATCTTCCTAGAACCAGAAACTCTTTTTTTATTTTTACTGACATGGCATGTTTTTTCCCCATCCTTTCACTTTTAACCTACTTGTGTCTTTGACTTTAAGTGAGTCTCTTGTAAACAGCTGTTCTAGTTTGCCAGCTGCTGGAATGCAGTATATCAGAATTGGAATGTCTTTTAAAAATGGGAATTTAATAAGAAAAAGAATAGCAAACTAAACTCAAAGCAAGTAGAAGGGAGGAAATAAAGATTGCAATTTAAAGTTCTAAGGCCATGAAAATGTCTCAATTAAAGCAACACTATAAAAATGTCCAATCTAAGGCATCCGGAAAAGATATTTTGGCTCAAGAAGGCTGATGAAGTTCAGGGTTTCTCTCTCAACTGGAAAGGCACGTGGTGAACATAGCGATGTCCTCAAGCTTTCTCTCCAGGCTTCTTGGTTCATGAATCTTCCCCAATGGGCATTCTTCTTTGTCTTCCAAGGTCTCTGGCTGCATGGGCTCTCGTGGTTCTCGCGGCTCTGTGGTCATTCTGAAGTTTTCTCCAAAATGCTTCCTCTTTTAAAGGATTCCAGTAAACTAGTCAAGACCCACCAAGAATGGGTAGAGTCACATCTCCTTCTAATCCAAGGTTAATACCCACAATTGGGTGAGTCACATCTCCCTGGGGATAATATAATTAAGTTTGCAACATACAGTAGTGAATAGGGATTAAAAGAAAGGGTTGTTCCCACAAGATTGGATCAGGATTAAAGCATGGCATTTCTAGGGTACATAATCCTTTCAAACCAGCACAACAGCATATACTTGGTGTTTTTGGTTTTCTTAAACTGCTGGAATGCAGTATATCAGAAATGGATTGGCTTCTACAAAGTGGATATATTAAGTTAGATATTTACAGTTCTAAGGCCAAAAATGTGTCCAAGTTAAGGCATCCAAATTAAGGTATCACAAGAGGATAACTTCATTCAAGAAATGCCAGTCATGCCCAGGATATGTCTATCAGCTGTAAAAGCACGCAACTGGCATCTACTGGTCCTTTGCTCCTGGGTTGCATTGCTTTCAGCTTCTAATTCCAGAAGGTTTGTCTCCAAGGGTCTGCAGACCCTCACTTAGGTTCTCCATGGTAAACTCTGGATTTCTTCTCTTAATCTCCCTTGGCTTTCTCCAGGTTCTGGCTATTTCTGTGAGTTCTTGCTTAGCACCTGGAGTGTTTCTGTCTGCATCTTCAAACGTCTGTGTCTGCTTTTTGTGTTGGTTCTTTTAAGGTCTCCAGTAAACTAATTAAGGCCAACCATGAATGGGTGGAGATCAGGTCTCCATGGAAATAATCTCATTAAAAGGTTCCATTCCAGTAATAGGTCTGCCTCCACAAGATTGGATTAAGATTTGAAAAATGTGGCTTTTCTGGGGTACATAACAGTCTCAAACCAGCACACTTGAATTTTCCATTTTTTTTTTTACCCATTCTGCCAACCCTGACTTTTACTGCATAGTTTAGTCTATTTGCATTCAAGGTAAGTACTGATAATGCAGAACTTTCTTCTACCATTTTTTTATTTGGTATTTGAAAGTCTTATAGTTCTTTTGTCTGTTTTAATTTCTTTCTGTATACATTTTTCATATGTCTTCTTTGTGATTACCAAGTATTTTAAACTTAACATCCTAAATCTAAACAATCACATTCGATTTTATATCAACTTAGCTTTAATAGTATACACATACCCTGATGTTTTACCCATAGGTCTCCCCATCTCTCTTTTTTTTTTTTTTTGCATGCTTTTTGGTGGGGTCACATTTCATTCTTTTTCCATGTGAGTATCCCTTTATTGCAGTGCCATTTGTTGAATTTTTTTAAACCTTTTTTTGGGGGGAAATTCATGGCTGGGAATCAAATCCAGGGCTCTCACATGGCAGATGAGAATTCTAACACTGAACGACTCTTGCACCCTCATTCCCCATCTTTTTTTTTCCTTTTTTTTTTTTTTTTTTTGCAGGGGCAGGCACAAGGAATCGAACTTGGGTCTTTGGCATGGCAGGCAAGGACTCTGCATGCTGAGTTATCATGGCCCACCCTTTTTGTTTCACTTTAACAAATTAAATCTGATATTTAATCCCTGATCTGTATACTACTTAAATTTGTATCCTGTTAGCAATATGACCATGATTTCCTTAAAAGTGCCAGGTATATAAAGAAACAAGGGAACCAATGCAAAAATACCTTCACAATTTTTGCAAATTTGATTCTGTATTAACTGATGCTCTTCTTCATAAATTAGCCTTCTTATCAAAAAGATCATCCCAGTAAGACTGTGAAGCACATTGCCCGTTAAGTTTTTTCAATACCTGTTATCTGGGCTTGTCCTGGCTTAAGGTCTTTAGAATTCCCTTGAATACAGGATTTTGAATGTCCTTCTACTCTCAATGAAATAGGCACTCTCCCTTTCCTAGTTCTTTATAGTGGCACTTAAAGGTTGCAATCCTTTGCCCCTGGCCACTTTGACTTGGTAGCTTCTTACACTGTTTTCACTGTCTGCAAACTGCTTCTACCTGTAGGACAAATTCTGGGAGGGAAATCCCAAGATAAAATTCTGTTTCAGTCTTTCAGGCTGCCACCCAAAATATGGGCACTGAGAGAAAGTCACACCATTATGTGCATAGGACCTAATCTGCTCCTTCTGGCACAGAACAAGGGACCCTTAATGTGAGCACAAGCTGGCTTCACACCTCACTGGGGAGGTGATGGGGGAGAGACCACATTGTAATCTTCTCCTATTATTTTTAAAGCTATAATTTATTGATTCCGCTGTTGTCCTATTACTACAATCCTTTAACTATTTTCCAGAGTTTTGAGGAAGGTGGCTGTGCCAGTTTTTGGTAAAAGTTCAAAGATTCTGTGGGGAATGGTACAGTAGATGGGCTTATGCCTAGTCAACCAAAAGCTTTCATATATTCTTAATTCTAGTCATCTATTAATTTATTGTGCTGCAAATGCATTCTGACAGTTGATAACTTATAGATATACTTTCTTTAAGGTGTCTATGATGGCAAAATAAATCTTAAAGTTCTTCTCAAACTTTCTATAATGAATACATATTCAGTTTGTATGTTTACCGAGGAATATATGAAAAGTTTTAATACATATTAATTCTCAACTACCAGAAGATTATGAAGATTATCAAATATCTTAGTGAAATCTTTGTATTTTTAATGTTATACAATGAATATTTGCTTTCTGGAAATCAATAAGGAGATCATTAAATTTTAACTTCAGAGAAGTTTATAATCTGGAAGGAAAGTAAAAGAATACTTTCTATTCCACAAATGATTTTATTCTTACATAGGTACCTAGGAAATCAATTAACTATATCTCGAGGTTTTATTAGTAGGGTGTTGGACCATTCAATTTCAAATCTAAAACCCGTAAATTGCCTTAGTTTCTTAAAATATGTAGCTCCCCCCCAAAAAAGGTTTTTAAAATATTATGATCATTAATATTCATTAAAGTTGTCATTACTGAATCAAAAAGATCAAAGTGAAACACCTTCAATAATAAGCTTTACAATGGAAACCAACACAAAATAAATTACACTCAATTCTTAGGCCCCATTGTGCTGGCTGAGTAGAGCTTTATCCAGTGCTAGACACACAACTTGTTCCAGCATAGATCTAGGAAGCTCATTACTAAATTTGTACTTTGAAAAAGCAAATCAACACCAGTAAGCTTAGAATATCTGTCTCACTGGTTATAAATAAAATATCAAAATTTATGATGCTGATCACAATCTTTAAATCACACATTTTGGTATTGGTGTTGTATGTGTGTCAAAAACTAACTCAGAAAAATTGAAATATATAGAATTCATGATTTATTGGAATCTTAAAAAGTAGTCTTCATTGATTTTGTTGCTAGATGGATAGAGTTGTATTGTATATTTTTAAAAAATATAACCATTGTTGGGGGATGCAAAGGTAGTTCAGTGGCAGAATTCTCACCTGTCATGCGAGAGACCAGGTTTCGATTCCCAGCCCATGCACTTGCCAAAAAAACAAACAAAATTCAACAAATGGTGCTGCCACAATGGGATACTCACATGGAAAAATAATGAAATGTGACCCCACCATACAGCATACAAAATAATAACAATAATAATAATAACCATTGCTGACAACACTAAGTAGGAGATAGAAATGTGATTTAAACTTTCCTAATCAAGAACACCTATAACCCATCACAGTTTTAAATGGATATCACCTTCATTAATTCACTCAATCTCCATAAAACCTTGTGAAACACAGAAGGCAGGAATCATGGTCCCAACTGGGAAATTGAACCACAGAAGGTTTCACATTCCCAAGAAAACAGTGGACAAGTGATGGAACTAGGTTCAACCGCAGATCATTTTTCTCTAAATTCAATGTTTTTCTCTCTCATAAAGAGATATAGGAAATATGGCCACTTAGCAATCGACTAAACTGCCAGGGATATCTATTTTTCCATTTCCTAGATATAGTTGAGAAATGAATCAGTTTTACAAGAGAAAATGTATTCCATTATGAAATAATTAAATCAGCTTCCTTCTTTTATGGAAGAAAGGAAAGCAGCAGTTTAGCGATTCAGAGAAGCGAAATGAGATGTGGTGTCAAATTAATGCCAAGAAGCCAGTTGGAGGAGCCCTAAAGAGTAACGAAGGTGTCAAAATACAGACACATCATGGGAAAAGAATGCAAGACTCCTGCCAAGGCGCTATCTTAATTAAGAATGCAGGTCTTTTGGCTGCAGGATAAGGGGAGTCAGGGGAAAGAAACTACCACTGGATTAAAGCTGGAGAGTCCCATTTCATAGAGCAATTGGGAATGGGATGAGGAAGGGAATATAAACTGCAAGAGCAAAGATTTAGGGTTGGTTGGGTCAGATGGGCTATGTAGGGGAGTGATGAATGATAAACTTTAATATAGAAAGTATAGGTCTTGAAAGATAGTAGGAAGGTCCTTGTTGAAATAGATTTGATGTAGCTTATAAGTAAACAGATGAAAAAAATTCATTCATCTATTGACTAAATAAAATTTGAGTGTTAGATGCTAGAAACTCTGAGCTAAAAAAAAAAAGCAACCAAAACGCCACTTTTGCCCTGGGGTAGTTCGATGCATAGTTGAGCCACATAAACAAAAATAATATATAATGCAGTGTGATGAGAGCATTAATAGAAGATCCTGGAAGCAACCAGGGATACTTGTAAGAAAAGGTGATATGTGACCTGAGCCTTGAGCAGTGCCAGAGTTAGCAATGGGAAGAGAATGGAGAGGATACTCACCCTCCTTGAAAGAAATTGTAAGAGAAAGATCCTGCATGTGATCCAGCTGACAAAGCTTGAGGTAATCACAAAGAAAGTATCATGGACTGGATGAGGAAACAAATATGAAACCATCAGCATTGGTAAAGTCTCTATGAAGAAAAAGAAATCAAACTTGGCTATGAGTAGGAGAAGGAGAAACATTAACAAGTTACATTCTTCTTCCATTGTCAGAAAGGATGAAGTCCAGTTTCTTGGGGACCCCAAATCTACATAGACTTTAACTTAAGAAATATTAAATTTTAAAACATGGTAATTAAAAAAAAAAAGACGCTGCTACTGAATATGCGACTCTGTTACCCCAAATCAGTTTATATCACTGGAAAGGGATACTATTGGCTTAGACCAGATTACAGAAAATCAGAGGGAAAGAAACCAAAGAATGTCAGGTCTTAAACAGAGATAGGAGACCCCATTTTGTGGCTTTATTTTGGGGCTTCTGAGTATTTCAATATGCCAATGTTCTGAATCAAAGAACATTGCCTCTGTGTAACATCAGAAATTCCATTCTCAAAACTTAAGAGTGGAGATGCCTTCAAGGAAATAAAACATGATCCATTGATTTTATACATAGTTTAGATAAAAAAAAATCAGAGAAACATTTTTGAATGTATAGGTCCTGTGAACCCTCCTTGAAGAAACTACCGAAATAAGAATTTTAGCCAACCAAAGGATGATGATGGCAGAATCAATAGCGAAGAAATAGTCAATATCACAATTACTTAGAATATTTAAGACTAAAACATATAAAAGAATTTTAATTACAGAACAGAATATGAATGCTATAAATATTCATAATGCAGATATTTTGCAAATTACTATAGTTTGAAGAGAAGGGGAAAGCTAATGCAAGTATGCTTTATAATGAGGAGTAAAAAGATATCATTTAAAGATGATAATTCATAGATGCATACAATCAACTAACACTGGAGGGTGAGGCTAAGAGAAGATGTGGAAATATCTTAATTTTGTCATTGTTTATAGAAAATCTATTGGCACTGTATAATGAAAGATAGGCTTAAGTTTATTATGTTCTCATGGTCATAATGAAATTATCTAGGAAAATATATAAACCTTCCAAATGACCAGAAGAAACACAACAAAAAAAAGCATAGACTATGGTATGACAGATTTTTAAAAAGGAAAAAAACCTATAAAAATAGAAAGCATAACATGATGCCAACATTAAGATTAAACATAGCTAACATGCCAATAACTCTAAATGGGCTAGTTATCACAATTAAAAAAATATGACTAGATTATAAAGTAAAACTCAATTATATAATAAGAAAAGAGACATATAAAACAACGAGAAGTTGAAAACAAAAGATTGAAAAAGGCATGCAAAGCAAATGGCAGTTACAAAAATATGTATCAGAACATATGCAACAACATAGATGGACCTTGAAGACAACTTGTAGAGTGAAATTGGCTAGACAAAAGGACAAATATTGTATGATCTCAAAGATATGAAATAATTAGAATAAGAAAATGTATGGAGTCAGAAGCTAGAACACAAGTCACCGGGGCTGGGGAGGGATAGGGATTGGGGAGTTAATGCTTAATTGGTGCAGAGTTTCTGTTTGGGTTGATGGAAAAATTTTAGTAATGAACGGTGGTGATGGTAGTACAACATTGTGAATGTAATTAACTGTACTAAAATATATGATTGAATGTAGTTAAAGGAGGAAAATTTTAGGCTGTATATATGTTACTAGGATAAAAATTTTAAACAAACAAACATAGGACTGTATAACACAACTAGTGAACCCTAATGTAAACTACAAACTATAGTTATAGTATAATTATAATAATATTTTTGCATTGTAACAAATGCTACACTAATGCAAAATGCCCATAATAAGGAAAACTGTGTGTGTACGGGTGGTGGCATATGGGATCTTTGCATGATTTTTTTGGAAACCTACAACTTCCCTAATAAAACAAAATTTTAAAGAAAAGAAAGTATGAATCCCTATCTTTGTTTGAGACAAAGTTGAAGCCAAGGCTAAAAAGTATTGAATAAGACAAAAAACTGCACATTACAATTTAAAAGAGTACCACAATTAAAATCTTATAAATATGAATGTTTCTGAAATAAGTAATATGACACCACCATTCATTTTAAAAAAGAAGAAAAATACTGTGAGAAATATAGAAACATATTTGTAGTAGAAGACTTTAATTAATCTCTTTTAATACACGTCAGACCAGGCAGATAAAAAGGGATGTAGAGTACCTAAAAAAGCATAGTATATGATACAACTCTAATAAAAGTATACATTGTAGGGTGGGTGATGGAGTTCTCACTCAGTGGCAGAGTTCTCACTTGCCATGCCTGAGACCCAGGTTCGACTTCGGTGCCTGCCCATGTAAGAAAAAAAAAATACGACAACAACTAAATGACACTGAAAATATTATAAATCATAGCCTTGAGGGCAAATATAAAGATGCCCTTAGCAGAAAGCTAAAAGTCTTAAACATATATTAATAAATTGGAAAAAATTAAAAATAAGAAGTTGGAAAGAATATTAAAATAGATCTAAGGAAAGAAATAGAAGGAATGAGTAAATATAATGAACTGTTAATTAGAAAACAACAATTGTTGAGGTAATAAGTATAGGATAATAGTTTTTTGAAAATGGGGCACACTATAAATAGATAAATTTCATTGGTTAACCCAATCAGGAAAAAGAGAAATAAGAAAAATACAAGTCAAATCATACAAGAGGAAATGACTACAAACAGAGGAAATGGAGTGACTTACAAAATTATTTTGCTTAACAATATGAAAGGAAATTTGAAAAAGTGAATGAAATGAATGAGTATAATGAACGATTATCTGGGAAAATTTAGGGTCACTAAAACTGACTCCAGAAAAAAATAGAAAATCTTAAAATATTAAATGCCATAAAATGCAGGTGTGCAGAGGGAGAGAAAAATTAGCACACATCTAAGAGCAACAATGGATTCTATTTTTATTGCTCTTGATGCTTATGCAATTTTTGTCACCCTTTTAACTAAAAAATATATTTTGAAACAAAATGTGTAGCAAAGTGAATGCATATTTGGAATGAGAAAAAAATTACAAATACAACATTAAATCCAAATGCAATTATTAGAAAACCCAGATAAATAAGTAATACTTTTATTAATGAACATATCTGTAATACATTTTTTTCTTACAGTTCTTGGCTGTGTATTCTGCCATATTTTCATGAAACAATTATTCTTAAGCATGATTTTCTGTAGAAAGATGAAAGACAATTTGATCAGTGATACTGATAAAAACTTTTTAAGTTTTTGATAGTTTAAAGAAATCTCTATCAGATTCACAGCTCATTACTGAAAATATGAAAACATTTTGGATTATTAGCAAATATTGGAAAGCCACCATTAAGTTTCTTTCATATATGGGATACATATTTTTGGATATTTAAGCTTTATTTTTTTTCATGCAGTGATTAATCTTAAATACTTTCTGAATTGACGTTACTCAATAACTAGAGCAGTTCAAATGCATTCTTAAATGGCTGCTCTGTTGTACTGAGCTGCATAATTGTGTAATCAAATTACTTGTAAGCTACATGCATTGACGTATAGATTAATGTGTGTGATTTTGTCCCTGGAATACTTGTTTATTCAGGTTCTTTCAGTATATTGGTGGAAACTTGGTAGGTTATTTGGCTAGAACCTCTTGACTTTGCTATGATGCAATCTAATATATAGGGATTCCAAAAAAAATTGAAACCACACAGATGTAGTTGTTTATATACTAAATTTCATACTGCTTCCAAATCTACATGAGGATTCTGATAAATGATATTTAGTTCAATTTGATATTTAAAAAAGTATAGTGTCTTTATAGATGTAAGTTGTGCATTATCAGATATTTTTCTTCCAGGAGAAATCTTCCACTTTGACTATCTGTTAATGTGAAACAATTCCTTTGCTTCAGATTTACATTCTTGATAATTGGAAGAATTTTCCACAGTTTGGCTTCTGATTCCATATATTTCAAGTTTTGTTTCTCCTCCACCCTAGAGACTTCCAGAACTAGGCACCATTGGACAAGTTGAGTATAGCTTTTGACCCTGTCCTTTCACGCCAAGATGTCCTATGGGTATATAGAGAGAGGAGTAGGAGTCCTTCGGAAGCCATTCCTACATCAGATTAGCTACGAATGACAATATTACAAAGAAGCAATTGAAAATCATTATTTGTTTGTGTGAGTGTATCTCATTAAAATCAAACTAAATGTATCCTACACTCAACTTTTTTATAGTAGGTTGGATTCTTTGGAAGCACATGCTGAGAGTGGTGAAAGTCTAGGGTGCAAGACATTATTAGGGATCAATACTTGTCTTAGGAAGGGAAAGCAGCAGGACTGCATGGAAGAAAAAGTCAAACTGTGATGCAGGGAGCCTTAGAAAGAGTCTGGCTTGTAGGCAGGTTCTGCACCCTCTTGAAATGCCCAGGGCTTTATATCTCATCTCCCTCAGATACCAGTCTGTCCTGGGAAGGGCATGAGCAGGCAAGGTGGCTCTCTAGAGCTGAAGTGGGTCCCAGAAGACTGACAGCCGGAGATCCTGCTGGCCACATTCCACAGCTGAGATGCATTTTCTTGAAGGAGAATCCCGAGTGGTGTATCTCCAAATTCTACAACATTCTCCTTAGACAGAAGCCAAAATATGTGTGTGCAGCACTCCAGAATCACCTGACAAAAAGAGTAGCATGAACAGAAGTCGGCATTGAAAGAGACAGTGGCCTTAGCCAATTGTAATTAAAAATGTCTCACTTGACAGATTTCATGAAAACATATAACCAGTGAATAAATTGCTAGGATCGGTCCCAGGGCCTTGTCAGAGTCCTGTGCAAAGAAGGGGCCCTGATGCTTAGGTTTCATTAATGTACATTAAATCTGCTTCTATTAGGAGAGTATAGTCAAAGTGTTACATTTCAAAAAAAATAACCACCCAAGAAGGTTCCACAGAGTAATTTCAACAAACTTCTAAGAAAGTGGTTAATCCCATGCTGTTTAACTGTTTCAGAACATAGAAATAGAAAGTATTTTATTCGTTTGTTTTCTAAATCAGATTAACACAGTATTGAAACTTAAACCCTATAGGGATGGGGGTTGGGCAAAAGTAAATTACAGATCAAACTGATTTATACATATTGATAAACAGATTTTTAAGTACATTAAAAGGAGCAGGCCATGGTGACTGAGCAGGCAGAGTTCTTACTTGCCATGCCAGAGACCCAGGTTTGATTCCTGGTGCCTGCCCATGCAAAAAACAAAAACAAAAACAAAAACAAAAAACACTAGACAATAACCAGGTGGGGCTTAATTCCAGGATGTTTAAATATTAGGAAATTGATTAATGTAAATCATCATAGAAATAGATCAAAAGATAAAAAATATGTGATTATCTATAGAGGCTAAAAAGACATTGAATATCATTTCAATAGCTTAATTTATTATATTTTAGTAAACAGAAAAAGATGAATATCTTTTTATATGATATACATAAAGATATATATTATCTTAAGAATAATTCCATCAGATTTTTGGGGGGTGGATTAGATTAGTTGGTATAAAATTAATACGGAAATAAAAGAAGCTGGTAGAGTTGAGAAAGTACTGTAGAAAAGTAACCAGAGGAGTGTAGATTTTTCAGGCACTAAAACATATTATACATCTATATTAATTAAAGCAGTCTGGCATTTCTATATGAATACACAGACAGATCAGTGAAATATATTTGTAATCCAAAAAGTAAAGCCAAATATATACAAGAATATAATATATAAAAAAGGAATTAGTTAATTGTTCAAAAAAATGGAATTGGGAATATTGGATAGTCATCTGAAAGAAATATGTAGATTGACTCCTGACTTAACCTCACACTTAAAAATAAACTCCATCTATTCTAAAGATTCAGTACAAATTGAAACTATAAAATGCTAGAAGAAAATATGGAAAAATTCTTTTAAAATCATTGAGGAGGGTATTTCTTAACACAAGACCAACATGAAAGGCTTAGAAATTAATCACATAAAACAAAAAAAAGAATTTTGCAAAGAAAAAAAAAAGACAAAAGACAAACCACAAAGTAGGGGGAAATATTTGCAACTCATATTACAAATCTAGAGATCAACACTTTTATAGAGAATATTTACAAATCAATAAGAAAAAGATAAAAATCTAAAAGAAAAATATGCAAAATATTTTTACAGACAGTTCACAAAACAAAAAATATAAGTGATCCTTATACATGTAAAAAGATGTGTAACCTAGTAATAAATGAAATGTGATGAGGTACCATTTTCCACCTATGAAAGATAGGTAGGGATAAAGAAAACATTGAATAGCATTCTGTGCCAGAAGAATGTATATGGAAATAGGAAGTCTCATATACTGGGAGTGTAATTGGCACATCTTCCTTGGAGGGTAATTTTGTTCATTTTACAAATGTCCACCTCCTTTTACCCAGGAATTCTGTTTCTAGAAATTAATCCTCAATACATTTTAGTTGGACTATGTGAAACTGCTCTTTCAGTAGGCTGAAAATGGTTGAATATCTATGATTTCATATGGTCCAACTTAGTACTTGAAAATGATGGGAATAATGAGTATACAAGGAAAACCTACAATAGGAACAACCAAAGTGTCCATCATAGGAGACTAGGTAAATAAATTATGACATATTTTTTCAATAGATGAACATGCAGATATATGTATTTTTTCAGTGAGATATCTCCATATTTATTGACATGGGATAATTCCACATTTTATTGTTCAGTTAGCAAGATATTATATATACTATGCAATCATTTGAGTAAAAATATTAAAAAGAATATATTCATGTATATTTGCTTGCATATGTAAAAAAATATCATTGGCATGATATGTAGGAAAATCATTATACTGCTTGCCTGTCAGGGGCAGGGGAACTGTGTGGCCAGGGGCTGAGATGGAGGGGCACTCTTTTATAACTTTTGCAAAAAATATTGCAAATAAAGGAATAACTTGAGGCTGACTTCCAGGGAAGATGGCTGAGTAGGGAGATCCAGGACTCTATATTCCCAAGAAAACAACTATTAAGCAGGCAACAACTATCTGAAACAACTATTTTGAAGCTCCAGAGGCCAGAATAACACTGTTCATCATCCAGGGGAGTGCAGAAGAAAGAGGCTAACAAATTATGACAAAGAAATATAAATTGCTCAGTAAACATGGTGGCTACTGGCACCTGGATTTCACTCTTATGGCAAGCCACTGAGGGCCCCATTCTCTGCCTAGCATCTGCTAACAGAAAGGGATGTAAAAATCCTCTTTCCCAACAACAGAGATGTGCATGGTCAATCACTGATCATGGATTTGATTAGCGAATTCGGATTGCTGGGTCCCAGCTCTGAGGGCAGCCATTATTTCAGACCTTCCTGGACAAGGGTGGAGGTGGTGGAGATTGGAAGTACAGGGCTTCCTCAGGGCTGCAGGGAAAAGTTAGTTGA
>PVIY010056571.1:0-13258 GCA_004026745.1 Myrmecophaga tridactyla
TTTTTTTTTTACTTATATTTGAAGTGCTAATCGGTGAAGTACATGGCTCTAAACCACCCCTTTCAGTCATATTCACCTTCTGTATGGGACTGTTCCTCATTAACCCCCTAAAGATCTACCCCCACCTCTATCCATTCCCATACTTTTCAGTTCAATCTCATTAACTAGTCTGTACATACTAGGTAACTGTTGCTCTTTCTCTAGCCCTTGTCTATTTCTAGGTTCCGTAATTTTTGCTTGACTCTGAGTTTACATTTTCAAGGGGGTTCATATTAGTGAAATCGTCCTGTATCTATTCTTATGTGTCTGGCTTATTTCACTTAACATTATATCCTCAAGATTCATCCATGTTGTTATTTGCTTCAGGACATCATTTCTTCTTACTGCTTCGTACTATTCCATCGTACATATATTTCACATTTCGTTTATCCACTAGTCTGTTGATGGACACTTGAGTTGTTTCCATCTTTTGGCAATTATGAAAAACACTGCTATTAACATTGGTGTGCAAATGTCTGTTCGTGACACTGCTTTCAGATCTTCTGGGTATATACTGAGTAGTGGTATTGCTGCGTCATAGGGTGACCCTCCAACTGTCTTCTACGCCGTTATATAGTCTCGCTAGTAGTGCCTAAGTGTTCCAATTTCTCCACGTTCTCTCCAACATTTGTAGTTTCCTGTTTGTTTAATGGCAACTATTCTTATAGTTGTGAGATGATATCTCATTGTGGTTTTTATTTGCATTTCCCTTATAGCTAATAAAGATGAACATCTTTTCATGTGCTTTTTAGCCATTGTATTTCCTCTTTGGAAAAATGTCTATACATATATTTTACCCATTTTATAATTAGGTTGTTTGTTCTCTTGTTGTTCAGTTGTATACTTTCGTTATATATACTGACTATCAAACCTTATCAGATATATAAAAATATTTTTTCCCATTGAGTTGGCTGCCCCTTCACCTTTTTGACAAAGTCCTTTGAGGCACAGAAGCTTTTGATTTTGAGGAGTTCCCATTTATTTTTTTTTCGTTCACTGCTTGTGCTTTGAGTGTAAGGTCTAAGAAACTATCTCCTATTACTAAGTCTCGAAATATATTTTCCTATATTTTCTTCTAGAAGTTTTATGGTACTGGCTCTTATATTTATATCTTTGATCCACTTAGAGTTAATTTTTGTATAGGGTGTGAGGTCAGGATCCTTTTTCATTCCTTTAGCTATGAATATCCACTTCTCCCAGCCTCATTAATCAAAAAGACTTTTCTGTCCCAAATCACTGGATTTGGGGGCCTTATCAAGGTTCAGTTGACCATAAATCTGGGGGTCTATTTATGAACTCTCAGTTTGATTCCATTGATCAATATGTCTTTCTTTGTGCCAGTACCATGCTGTTTTGACCACAGTGGCTTTATAAGAAGCTTTCAAATCAGGAAGTGCAAGTTCTCTCACTTCATTCTTCTTTTATAGAATGTTTTTTACTATTCAGGGCCCCTTTCCTTCCAAATAAATTTGAGAACTAGCTTTCCCAAGTCTTTAAAGTGTATTTTGGAATTTTGGTTGATATTGCATTGAATCTGTAGTTCACTTTGGATAAAATTGATATCTTAAGATATTTTACCTTCCTGTCCATGAACACAGTTTTCTTCTCCCTATTTAGATATTCTTTGATTTCTTTTAGTAATGTTTTACAGTTTTCTATGTACATGTCCTTTACATCCCTGATTGTGTTTATTCCTAGATATTTGATTCTTTTAGTTGCTATTGTGAATGGTATTTTTTTTCTTAATTGTCTCCTCAGTTAGGTCATTACGTGTGTATAAATACATTACTGATTTTTGCACATTAATCTTGTATCCCGCCACTCTGCTGAATTTGATTATGAGCTAAAGAAGCTTTGTCATAGATTTCACAGAATTTTCCAAGTATAGAGGATCATGTCATCTGCATATAATAAGTTTTACTTCTTCCTTTCCTATGTGAATTGTGAATGCCTTTTATGTCTTTTTCTTGCCTGATTGCTCTAGCTAGAACTTCTAGCACAATGTGGAATAATAGTGGTGACAGTGAGCATCCTTTTCTTATTCCCAATCTCAAGGGAAAGTCTTTCAATTCATTGAGTATTATACTGGTCTTAGGTTTTTGATATAATGCCCTTTATCATATTGAGGAAATCTTCCTTCAATTCCTGCCTTTTGAAGTGTTTTTATCAGAAGAGGATGTTGAATTTTGTCAAATACTTTTTCAGCATCAATTGAGATGATTATGTGATTTTTCACTTTTGATTTGTTAATATGTTGTATTACACTGAATGATTTTCTAGTGTCGAGCTACCCTTGCATGCCTGGAATAAACTCTCCTTGGTCGTGGTGTATGATTAATTCTTTTAATGTGACATTGGATTTGATTTGCAGTATTTTGTTGAGAATTTTTGCATCAATTTTCATTAGGGAGATTGGCCTGTAGTTTTCTTTTCTTGTAGCATCTTTATTTGGCTTTGGTATTAGAGTGATGTTAGCTTCATAAAAGGAGTTAGTGTTCCTTTTTCCGCAATTTTTCTGAAGAGTTTGAGCAAGAATGGTTTCTTTTTAGAATGTTTGGTATAATTTCCCTGTGACGCCATCTCGCCGTTGGCTTTTTTTTTTTTTTTAATTTTTTATTAATTAAAAAAGAATTCCAAGAAACACAAACATTCCCAACACATACACTCAGCAATTCACAATATCATCACATAGTTGCATATTCATCATCGTGATCATTTCCCAGAACATCAGCATCAACCATTGGCTTTTCTTTGTAGGAAGATTTTGATGACTGATGGAATCTCTTTACTTGTTATTTGTTTGACGAGGTCTTCTGTTTCTTCTCGAGTCAGTGTAGTTTGTTTGTATATTTCTAGAAATTTGTCCATTTCATCTAAATTGTCTAGTTTGTTGGCATATAGTTGCTTATAATATCCTCTTATGATTTTTTATTTATTTCTTCAGAGTCTGTGGTAACGTCCCCTCTCATTTCTGATTTTGTTTATTTGCATCCTCTCTCTTTTTTTCTTTGTCAGCCTTGCCTAGTGTTCCATTGTTTTTATTGATTTTCTCAAGAAACAAGCTTTTGGTTTTGTTGATCCTTTCTCATTTTTTTTTGTTCTCCATTTATTTTTGCTTTAGTCTTTATTATTTCTCTTCTTCTACTTGCTTTGTGCTTAGTTTATTCTTCTTTCTCTTTTCCTCCAGATAGCAGGTAAGTCCTTGATTTTTGCTCTTCCTTCTTTCTTAATATAGGCATTTAGAGCAAGAGAGTTCCGTCTTAGCACTGCCTTTGCCGCATCCCATGAGTTCTGATATGTTGTATTCTCATTTTCATTCATCTCCAGATATTTACTGATTTCTATAGCTGTTTCTTCTTTGAGCCACTGATTGTTTGAGTGTGTTTTTTTGATCTCCATATATTTGTGAGAGTTCTGGTTCTTTGGTAGTAATTGATTGTCAGCTTCATTATATTGTGATCAGGGAAAGTGTTTAGAGTAATTTCAGTCTTTTTAAATTTATGAAGACCTGTTTTATGCTTCAGCATATGATCTGTCCTGGAGAACGTTCCATGAGCACTAGAGAAGACTGTATGTCTTAGTGTTTTGGGATGCAATGATCTATGTATGTCTGTCAAATCTAGTTCATTTATCGCATTGGTTAGGTTCTCTGTTTTGTTACTGATCCTCTGTTTACTTGTATTGTCTATAGAAGAGAGTGGTGTATTGAAGTCTGCCACTATTATTGTTCAAACATCTATTGCTACCTTCGGTTTTGCCAGTATTTGCCTCATGTACTTTGGCACTCCTTGATTGAATACATAAACATTCATTATTGTTGTTTCTTCTTGGTAAATTGTCCCTTTTTTTTTAATATGTAGTGTGCTTCCTCGTCTCTTATCACATCTTTGCATTTAAAGTCCATTTTGTTTGATATTTGTATAGCTACCCATGCTGTCTTTTACTTGCATCTTGCGTAGAATATATTTTTCCATCCTTAGTTGAGTCTCTTGTAAACAGCATAGATGGGTCATGTTTTTCAGTCCATTCTGCCAATCTGTATCTTTTAATTGGTGAATTTAGGCCATTAACATTCAAAGTTATTACTGTAAAGGCAGTTCTTGAATCTGCCATCTTATTCTTTCATTTTTGTTCGTCAGATCTGTATATTTTTTACCTCTCTTTTTATCCTTTAAGTTGTCTTCATTTCTGTGCCTTCTTCCAGAGTTCTCTCTCCTGTCTTTTTTTTTTTTTTTTTTTTTCAGCCAACAGAACTCCCTTTAGTATTTCTTGTAGGGTTGGTCTCTTCTTAACAAATTCTGTCAGCATTTGTTTGTCTATGAACATTTTGATCTTTCCCTTATTTTTGAAGGATAACTTTGCTAATAAAGAATTATTAGCTGGAAATTTTTCTCTTTCAGGATCTTAAATATATCACACTACTGCCTTCTCACCTCCATGGTGCCTGTTGAGTATGTGACTTCCCTTGTTTGTGTTGAATTGCTTTTCTCTTGCTGCTTTCAGGACTTTCTGCTTTTCTTCAACATTTGAGTCTGATTAGTAAGTGTTTTGGGGTGGGTCTATTTGGATTTATTCTATTTGGAATTCGTTGGGCTTATTTGATTTGCATATTTATGTCTTTTATAAAAGTTGGGAAGTTTTCTCTAATTGTATCCTCCAATAATCTTCCTAGCCCTTTTCTCTTCTCTTCTTCTGGGACACCAGTGATTCTTATATTTGTGTGCTTCATGTCATCCATCCCTGAGGTCCAATTCAAATGTTTCCATCTTTTTTGCCATTTGTTCTTTTGCACATTTGAATTCAGTTGTCCTGTCCTCTAGTTTACTTAGTCTTTCTTCTGCCTCTTCAGATCTGTTGTATGTCTCTAGTATATTTTTAATTTGATCTACAGTATCCTTCATTTCCATTAGATCTGCTATATTTCTATTTACTCTTTCAAAATCTTCTTTATGCTCTTCTAGTTTATTATTGATATTCTTTATATCTTTAGCTATCCCCTTAAACTCATTTAGGAGATTCATACAGACATCTTTGGTTAGTTCCATATTCTGTGTCTCCTCTGGTGTTTTAATTTGGTCATTTGGCTGAGCCATATTTTCTTACATTTTCATGTGCTTTGTGATTTTCTTCTGGCTTTGAGGCATTTGATTATCTCGATAAAATTATTTTATAAGTTGATTTCCCTCCCTCATCTAAGATTTTGTAATTGCTTAGGTTTGTGTTGAAGACTTCCTTTTGCATTTGGTTGGTAATTCCTCGCCAAACCAAGGCTGGGACCAGAGGTACAGCTCTCATAGGAGATCTTTTAAAAGCTAGGGAGAAAGGCAGTTTGCCAGATTGTGCTTTCCACATCTTCCCAGAACATAGCACACTTGGGCCACCTCTTCCTCTCAGGCCCACCTTTCCCTGACTAAATCAGTGGGTTGGACTGGAACCCAGCCAGGTGCAAAGCTAGTCAAGATCACAGGTCTCCCTGCACACTGAAAGCCACCAACCCCAGGACTGAGGAGAGGGCAGTATGCACCTTGGCGGAGAATCTTCTTGTGGGCAGATGGGTCTGGTGGTCCCTGGGCCCCCACATGGAATGACCTTGGGCTGTGGGACTGAATATTTCGAATACTTCTGCCCACAGCCAAGCCTGGGAGTGCCTGATGGTACAGCATGACTTGCTTCCACATCCCTGCCTCTCCACCTGTGCACGCTATGAGTGCTTTGGGCCCCCATGGCAAAAGATTAAAAACAGCAGGACTCAGAGAGTCTCTTTTGCTGGCCAATTTTCATATCACATCAGCTCTGTATCCTCCAGTCTCAGCCAAAAACAGGTGCCCCCAGCATAAGCACTGTGCCCTGGTAGCAAGGTCATTGTGCGTAGGTATACCAAGTCTGGATTCCCCATGAACCCAGAGCTGAGAAAGAAAATCTCTCAAGTGATAATGGTGTTGGGAGTACAGGAGCGTGGCATTCCTTTGGCTCCCACTCCAGCCTGCCTGTTGCAGTCCACTCCAGGTGTGGTAAACTCACCCCTCCTCTCAATTCTAATTTCTCCATTTTTTCATCCAGATCCTTCCTATATAATGTAGAAGTCCCCCTTTTGTCACTCATACCCTGAAACTGTTGTCTTGGTTATTTTTCTGTCACTTTTCTCTCCAGTTCCGGGAAGAAGCCTTATTAGCCTCTTGCAGACAAATTTGCACATTTCCCTTGGGTCACTCCTGGTAACTGTAGTCCCTGTCCCTGCCCCTTCCCCTACCCCTAACAGTTGCAACATGGCAAGAGTTCCAGAATCCTAAAGGGTTTTTTTAACAGCTTTATTGCATTGAAATTTTGAATGGAAATATCTTCTATACCTTCATAATGTTTAAAAGGTGAAAGAAAAGGGAAGTTAAAAAGCAGCACTTCTGTTGCAAAAATAATTCTTAGTTTGGCTTAGAGAGTTTTCTAAACAAAGGAACACAAACATTACATTATTTGAATTTATATAGTAATTACATTAGAATTTCCATGTATGATGGCACCAAAGAAGACAGAGACAAACCAGAAATGCTTAATTTGTAGCAAAAACCTAATTTTACTCTTAAAAGAAGGTATTTCAGTCCCTGCAAAAACAGGAAAACTTGTTCAAAAAGATTTGAACGTGAAGATGTCAAAGGAAAATATTTAATGTTAACTTTAAACTATCTGCTGACCATTCCTCTCTACAGTTAGTTTTTTCAGTAGTTGGAATGTTTTGCACAGAAATTTATTTAGGAGTCACAATGGCCCTTTGATATACTTTGTTTTTTAAAGATTGTACTTTAAAACATAGGTAACGTTATATTTATTTTTTCACCGTTTTATGTGGCTCAGCATGGTTTTTTTTCCCTACAAAAAAAATATTTATTATTGTGGCATCAAGGACAAGACCAGCTCGCCTCCAGGAGAAGACCCAGTCTCAAGTCCAGCACCCTCTATTTCTTTCTGAGGCAGGAATGAGTAGGGCTTTTAGTCTTTCATATTGCAAACATGTTGAATGGAAGACAGGAGGCTCTTGGTCCACTCTACTTTGTTAAGGTTCATTCTGCTCCTGGAAATTGGTTTGTCACTGATGCCACTGTCCCACCCCAGCTATAAACCTGCACCACCTCCTCCAACCTCCAGTGCTTCTCTTGGTGCCAAGGATAGCCTTACTCAGCCCGATCATCCACAAGGCCTAGGTTTCCCTCAGGAACTTGTTCACAACTCACCTTGTGATCGCCTAATGTGCTCAGGGAGAGCTGGCTCTCCAGGACTTTCTATGAATCCTGTCTTTCCTGGGTCACCAAGCTGTGAAGCAAATTTGTAGCAACCTTAGTTTTTCCTGTTCACACATTCTGAGTGCATCTTTTAGCTCAGACACTTCCTTGGAGAGATTGTCATACATATTTATGGTTGCATTAGAATCTGATTTTATAAATTCAAGTTCTTCTTCTGATTCAAAAAATGTTTTTTAACTCCAAGTTTAGTTTTAGAGAACTCTTGCAACTCCATTGCCATTTGTTTTTCATGACCTTGCCATCCTTTGCTCTCACTAAACAAGAGAACTCCAAGGAAGAAAAGGACTCCCCAGATAATACACCACCAGAAGAGTAGGTTGAGGTTAGACCCGGTCAAAGGTCTTCAGACTAGGGGGAAAGCAGCCCCTCAGTACAGCACTCCATTGCCATCTGTTTTTTATGACCTTGCCATCCTTTGCTTTCACTAAACAAGAGAACTCCAAGGAGGGAAAGGACTACCCAGATAATACACCACCAGAAGAGTAGGTTGAGGTTAGTCCCTGGTCAAAGGTCTTCAGACCAGGTGAAAAGCAGCCCCTTAGCACAGCAAGTCTTCAGGAGAACTAAACTCTGAACAGCTCTGGGTACTACTGGGTTCTCAACACTGGCCCATAGACCATGAAAGTTTCCTAGTCCACCCTGTCCACAGTCAGCAACCTCAAGCTTTGCCATGAAGTGAAGGCTGAATGTATAGTCTAGTGGTGGTACAGGTAAGATGATGTGGATGTGTTGTAAGCTTTGTGGATGTGTTGTAAGAAAGGCGGGGTTCCAGGGGACTCAGAGGGCAAGTGCTTGGTTGCTTTTGGCTACACAGAAAATTGAGAGTATTGGGTGGGGCTGGACACTATTCCAGAAGCCTGGAATTCAGGGGATTCTGCATTTGGGTTCCATGCTGACCTTTGTTAAATGCAGCTGGGGAAACTGAGGGCTGTGATGGGAGGTCTGTAGTCAGGAGGAAGTTCAGATGGTGTCAAATGTGGGCTCATGACCTCAAGTGGATCAGACGAGACTTGAAGATGGAGTCTTGTGATGAGGGGTCTGTAGGCAGCTGAGGTTCCAGGTAGTGTCACATGTATATCAGCAGCTGTTGGTGGGTCAATGAGGACTTGAAGACAGAAGCCTGTGAAAAGAGGTCCATAGGCAGGATGGGGTTCAGGGGGCTTGGAATGCAGGTCGGTGGCTACTGGTGGATCAGCATTGACCCTAATCTGGATCACTATGACAGGGGATCCACTGGCAGAAGGAGGAGGTCCAGCGGGTGTTGAATGCAGGCCTGAGGCTACCAGTGGATAAATAGGGACTTGATGATTGACAGCTTGGATAGGGTGTCTACATGAAGGAGGAGATCCAAGTGCAGTCTAATGCAGGTCTGCTCTGCCAGTGTATTGCTGGGGGATCAAAGTTGAACTGTTGCAATAGGGGTTTTGCAGATAGGAAAGGGTCTAATGGCTGTTGTGTGCAGATCTGTGGTTGATATAGGATCAGCAGGGGCTTGAAGATTGATTCCACAGGCAGGAGTTGGTTCAGTAGATGTCGATTGTGGGTTGGCAGCTGCTGGTGGATCTGTGGAAACATGAAATCATATGGTTGGGACTGAGATTCTGCAGGTGGGAAGGTGTCCAGATGATGTTCAGTGTGGGTCCATAGCTGTCGGTGACTTAGCTGGGGCTTGAAGATGGATGGTTGGGATAGGAATTCTGCAGGCAGGAGGTGGTCCAGAGTATATCCAGTGGATCAGTGGGGACTCAACAACAGATGGTTGTGACAGGTGGGAAGATGTCCAGATGACGTTGAGTGTGGGTCCATGGCTGCTGGTGGATCTTCACTCAAGAAAGACTGATGTTATCTGGAACTCCTGTTAGCTGCAAAGGCATGTGGCTGGCATCTACTAGCTTTCTCTCCTGGCTTCTCATTTCATAAGGATTCACCAGGGGTGTTTTCCTTCTGTATCTCCAAAGGTCTCTCTGGCATGGATTTTTAATAATACTTTAAAAAAAATAAAATATCTACCATTATTTTGCTTTTGTTTAGCAATCACTGTAGCAACTGCTCACTGTGTTTTTACATGAGGTAGGTGAGGCCAAGAGTGCTGATAAATGAGCTTTTCCAATAACTGAGAAAGTGTCCCCTCCATATCATTATAGGGGAAGTTCATCACATCTGCTCATTACAGTGATGTCGTGGATGAGCGTTCAATTGTCAAGCTCTGCGGTTATCCCTTATGTCAGGAAAAGCTGGGAATTGTAAGTAAATTAATCCTTTTTGTGAAAAGTATTGTTTTATTTTTACATTTAATAAAGTACTTTGTGGAAATATCAAGTAATGAAACTTAAGGTCAATTTAATGACATGAGTTGGTTAAAGATATGAGATGTAACTAACTTAATCTTTTTTTTTTTGGTAAATTATTTTATTTTTTATTTAAAAAAACAAACAATACACTTAGAACCACCAAAAATGGATATCTTAGCGTAACCATAGCCATATTTAAATAAAATATCTATATAATATAAGCCTGTGTTTGCGCAGTAAGTTTCATAAACCAATTTAATATTAAGGTAACAAGAAAAAAATCTAAAAATTCAGATAGCAAAATTCTTAAATTCTAAGTATTAAACACTAACTTAGATACCGTTTGATCAGCTGTCAAAACTATGAATGTTCTCAAAATATCAAGTAGAAAGTTCTTACAAATATCTGCATTGCTATAGAAATGACATGTTACTAAATATTTTCCTGATTTCAAGAAATTAACATGACAATCTTAACCACCTAAAATGCATATCTTAGTGATAACTTAAATCTTGTAACATAAAGTTAATGTTTTTTATTCGAATTCTTTTGTAAGCTGTAATTTCTTTTCTTTAGGTACCAAAACAAAAATATAAAATTTCTACCAAAACCAATAAAGTATATGATATTACTGAGAGAAAGGTAAGTTTAAAGGGTGTTTTCAATATGGCAATTAATTTTTAATATTATACTAAATAGAATTCAAAAAATAATTTTTTTAGATCTTACCTATAGAGAATAACCTTAGTAAAATTTTGTTTTTATTTGTAAGTGTTTCAGTCAAGGGCTTAATAATTCTTTGGCTACCCTATCCAATATTATCAACAGCCTCTTCCAACATGAAAAAGGTAGAATGAATGTAGCCCCAGTACCCCTAAAGAGTGAGAGAAAGATCAAAGGTGATGGTGGAGTTATACAGAGAAGGTAGGGTTTAACAAATGAGTATGCGTGCTAAATCATTATATTGATATTTCTTTTAGTCTCCAGTATCTTAGAGCAGCTAGAAGTAAAAACCTAAAATTGTGGAATTGTAACCCATACCAAACTCTGAAATCTGCTCTGCAACTGATTGTTTGATGTGCTTTGAAATTTATTGCTTTTTTGTATATGTTATTTTTCATACATACACACAAAAAAGTCGGTTGTGATGATAAATGCACAGCTGTATAATGATGTTGTGAACCATTGATTGTACACTTTGGATGATTACATGGCATGTGAATATATTAATATATATCAATAAAAAATAAGTAATTAAAGAAAAATGATACAGAGAAACCTCAGTCTTCAAGCACTATTCCTGTGATAGGTCAGACAATGATTTTAATAGAAAATACTGTTTTCAGGTTTACCTCAACACTGTATTTTTTGCTTGCTTTTGATAAATTTACTTAGGCCCTGCCTATCTGAACATTAATATTCTAGCATTTCCTAAATGTTATACAATCTGTTTTCCAGTATTTGCAACTCAAAGAAGTATTTGGTTATCAAAATAAAGTTCTTATGAAAATGAAGTGAGTCTAACCACACTAATGCAAAATGTTAATAGTAGACAGAATTGTGTGGGATATGTATGGAAACACTGTACTTTCTGCATGATTTTTCTGTAAACCTGCAACTGGTCTAAAAAATAAACAAATAGATACATAAGAAATTTTAAAATGAAAAAAATACCTCTTTACCTAATCTTTTAAGAAATATTTAACATTTTTTAATTGGAAATATATATTGGCACAGTCTTAACAAGTAGATCATGGAACAGAATAGAAGGCTACAAACAGACTCACCATATATATATAGATAGATAGATACTTTATATAGGACTACAGTGGTATTGCAAATCAGTGGAGAAATAATAGATTTTGCAGTAAATAGCCTAGGTACAGTTATTGATATGGAGAAATTGAAATTGACCTCTGCCTCAGGCAGGCCACATACAAAGATTGATTTTAAGTAGATTAAAAACCTAAATTAAAATGCAAACTTTTCAGAGATAATAGGGGAGAGAATAAGAAAAAAATAATAAAATAAAAAAGGTAATAGGGGAGAATATTTTTATAAACCTTGAGGACAGAAAGATTACTTAACAGAGAAAATGATAGGCTATAGGGGAAAACTGATAAATTTACCTATTTACCATTTCCAAAAAAGATAAGCCACTAATCTGAAGTTTTATTTCTCACATATAAGTGACTATAGATTAGTATATTCAGAATATATAATCTATCAGGAAAAGACAAAAAACCTAATAGAAAAATGGTCAAAATACTTGAATAGGTTTTTTACAGCAGGAACTTGAATGGCTGGTGAACATGTAAAGGCATTCAGCCTCGTCTGCAAATCGGGAAAATAGCAAATAAAAACACATTGAGTGCAAAGAGAAAAAAAAAACCCAAATTGAGTGATATTTTTATGGTCCCCCAGATTAGCAAAATTATAAAAATCTTCAGAATATTGTCATTTCTTTTTTTACCACTGGTAGGGGGGACCACTTGGTACAACCTTTTTTGAGAAATATTTTGGCATTGTGTAGTAAAGTTTAATTTGCACATACTTTATATTCTTTTTGTTTTTTTTTTCACATGGGCAGGCTCTGGGAATCGAACCTGGGTCTTCAGCACAGCAGGCGAGAATTCTGCCACTGAGCCATTTGTTATACTGCCCAGTACTCTGTATGCTTTAGTGTATACCCTAGAGAAATTCTTGCCCATGTGCACGAGTATATATGTATTAAGGATGTTCAAAATAGCATTATAATAGTAGCCAAGAAAAATTGGAAACAACTCAGTTTTTCATAAAGTGGTATGCTTTAATGGAATGTAACATCAAAAAATGATTAATTCATTTTTATGAAAGAATCACAAAACCATATTGAACAAAAGAAGACAAGAGTACATAATATTCCACTTAGATATAGTTTTAAAATAGGCAAAACTGAATGGTACATTTTATGGTACATTTTAAGTGGTAAAATGAAAGAAAAGCATGAGAATTGATTAATAGAAACTTTAGGATACTGGTTACCTCTTGGGAATGTAGTGGATGATGCATATGAGAGGAAACACATGCCCTTATTTCTTACCAGTAGGTGGTAGATTCATGAGTTTTTGTTTCATTCTTAAACTATGTATTTATGTTTTATATCCTCTTCTATACATGAGTTATATTTCACAATAAGAAAAAATAATTTACTAATTTTATAAATGTTCTTTTTAGTCTTTTTGCAGCAATTTTTGCTATAAAGCATCTAAATTTTTTGAAGCACAAATTCCCAGAACTCCAGTGTGGGTTCGAGAAGAAGAAAGGTAATTTAAGTCATTAGATATACATTTATTCATATAGTCTAATAATTTATTTCTGCTTTTTTGAGATATGTATAGAGTAGGTCTGGTTTTCTGTAGCATTTACCAATGTGCACAGTTTAAATATGGGAAAATAGTTACATTTTAAGCATAACTATTAAGGATTTTGCATTTAAAATAGAATTTCCACAAATCTTATTTCATCTATTTGCTATTTGCCATTTTATCTTTAATCACGAAATTTGAACTTTATCTCTGGCTTCCTGCTGTGCCAATTTTATTTATGAATCTTGTTAATCTAATAATCTTGTGGTAAGAATATTAATTTTTTTCA
>PVIY010056572.1:0-13256 GCA_004026745.1 Myrmecophaga tridactyla
AGCAGGCAAGAATTCTACCACTGAACTATCCTCCCACCCCACCCTGCTGCTTTTTATTATTAGAGTAATTGAGTTTACAAAGCAATCATGCATAAAATACAAGATTCTGTACATCCTCCCCGCCCCCAACATCTTGCATTGGTGTGGAAACTTTGTTACTATTGATGATGACACTTTTTAAATAATTGTATTATTTTTAAACAGTAATTACCTTTGTTACAATTATTGAAAGATTATTAAAATAGTTCTATCATCCATTATTTACGTTAAGTATACCCCAGCTTTCTTGCTTTAATAACATATTGTACTCATCTTTTCATATCAGCACATACAGTATACCTCAATTTTGTTTTTATTAAACTAGTTTTTTAATGAAAATGATAAACATACTGGCAAACAGCAGTGAAAGGAATAAATTTCCAATTAATAAATTAAGATATGTATATATGGCTTTTTTTTTGAGGCAGCATAGCATAATGGTTAATTTTCTAGAACTAGAGCATTTGGATTTAAGTCCCTACTCTGTCCCCCATAAACTGCAACCTTGAGAAAGTTACTCAATCTCTCTAAATCTCAGTTTCTTTATCTGTAAAGTGGGCCTTATTATCGTACTTCCCTCTTGGAATTGCATAAACTAGAACAGATAATTCAGTTAAAGGGTTTAGCACAGTTATGGGGGAAGAGTAAGTTATTTTAGCTCACATGTGAAGCAGCCACACTCTTACTGCTAAAGCAGATGTATAGAGGATCTTCCTAAATTTCTTTATAGGATAGTCTTTAATTGATACCATTAAGTTCTTTTATCTTGGAATGTTAGAATAGGTGAGTCCAGGCATCTCGTGTTTCCTGAACCCATTACTAAATGACCATGGTCAAAGAAATTTGGAGGCCACTGCTCTTGGTAGATTGGACCTTGGAATTTGGAAAAAAATCTTCTGCCCTGGGAGAAGAGGCAGGGTGCGTATATAGCATTCAGGATTGTAAAACGCTGAGTTTGGAGTTAGAAGTTCTAAGCCTAAATCTGCTCCACCCCAATGTTGTATGACGTTGGAGAATTTCTAAATCCCATCCAGCTCTAGGATTCTAAGATTCTAGGGTTCAGTTCTGATTTCTAGGGTTCTGCTTTTGATTTCCAAGACCATGCAGATGTGGCTGCAGGGAAGCTGTTGACCGTAGAAGGCTGCTGGTTAGTCTGGATTTGGTGTTTGATCCGCTTGGGAAATAGAGTGCTGGTTAAGTATTGCAGGCTCTGTAGCCAGAAAGGCAGTTTCAGATTTCAGCTCAGCCACTTCTTAGTTGGGTACATGACTTAATTTCTTTGATCCTTAATTTCCTTATTATTTAACATGGGGTCAATAATAGTACCTATCTTAAACATAGTGCCTATTTCTACTGTTTTTACCTATTATACATATCTTGTTGGAGCCATTCATTCTACAAATATTTAAAGAGTGCTCACTATGAGCCAAACACTCTGCTAGGAACTGGGATACAATTATGAGAAAAACCCAAGTGGAATTTACAATCCAGTGTGAAAAATGGGCAATAATTGAATAATCATGTCAAATAAATGTAAAATTGCAATGGAGACCAGTGCTACTAAGAATGGCAACCTATTTCTGAGAGATCCAGGATGTTAAAGGATTTCAGGGAAGGATTTCCCAGGAAGGTGATGCTTGCTTTAAGCAGAGAAGACTGGATTAACTAGATAAGAGGGGAAACAGGATGTGCAAACGCCCTGTGGTGGCAGATAAGAAAGAAGGTTTAGTGAGGCTGCAGGGAAAAGAATAAAAGGGAACATGGGCAGAGTGAGGGTTGAAAGATAAGCAGAATCTAAGCTACATATTTTCTTTCTCCTAAAATCAGTAGGAATCCTTTGAGGGTTTAAGCAGGAGGCTGATATGATCAGATTTGCTTTTAGAGAAGATCTCTAGTTGAGAATAGATTTGCGGGGGGGTGGGGGGATGTAGTACAATGATTGTAGGCATACCAGCCAGGAATTCACAACTGTTGTCTGGGTGAAAATAAGATGGTATCTTAGAATCCGTGGGGCGAGAAGAAGTTAGAAAGAAATGAAAAGATTAAAGAGCTATTTAAGAAGTTAAATTTCATAGGACTTGGTGATAGATTGGATGGGGCCAGATGGGAGGATAATGAGGGAGAGGAATTTATCACGAAGGAGACGCATGTTTCTGGTTTGAGCAATTGGGTGGCTGATGGTGACTTTGCTAGGAGAGGGATTTCAGAAGAGTAGCAGGGATGGGGGAAGAGCCTGAATGGTCGAGGACCGATCAACGATCAACTCGCGTTGCCCTTGAGACATTCAAGTTGAGCTTCTCAGCAGGCAGTTGGATATGTGGGTCTGAAGCTCAGAGCAGAACTGTGACCTGGAAGTACAGATTTGGGGAAAATTAGCAGGCACAACAATTGAAGCTGTGCATATGAATGAGATGCCCTAACTATCAAATAGAGTGTAAGGAGAGAACAGGGCTTGGATCTCAACCATAAGGAAATGCAATAATTAATGGTTGGGTGAGAATAATGGACTGGAAAAGGAGACAGTGAGGAGGGGGAAACCAAGCCATCTTTTGTGAAAGAGGGAATGTTCAGCTGTGTGGAAAAGGTCATGTAAAATGAGGACTGAAAGTTGCTCATTGCCTTTTCCAATGCAGAGATAATTTGTGACCTTAATGGCAGCCTTGGATATGGAATGATGGAGTGGAAACCAGGGTTGCAGTGAGTGGAAAGTGAGGACATGATTGCTGTGAAGGGGATGAGAGACCAGGAAGCTGTCTGAGATCCTTGGGAGTTTTAAGTAATGTGATACATACAAAATGCTTAAAGCAGTGTTTTACCCCAAGTAAAGTGGGACTGGGGGTATTTGCTATAGAGAAAAATATATGAATTGTTTGAAAGACTCAGGTATATGACTTTCGTGCTTCTACATGACGGTGAGGTATACATTCTAGGGCTACAAAATTGTACCAAATCTCTTGAAGGGAGACCTGGAAGATAGCTGGGAAGGGAAGAGGTTGAGGTTATTTTCTTCAGGAATCACATGGTCCTGGGGTAGGAAGGGCAGCAGAGGCAATAACTGTGTTGGGGAGGAGGGTGGTGAAAGGTGATTTTCCTCTGACGATCCAAACCTCCAGAGACTCTCTCTTTGCGCTTATCTCAGTCACTTCATGAAGCTTTGATCAACTACTTCATCTTACTGACTTCTTTCAACTCTCATAGCACTTAAAGTCCTATGTAACTTAGTAATTGATTATATGATAAATTCATTTATTTGATAAATGAAACAAATAAAGTGGTATTTATTGGAAGGAATTTATAAGTATATTTTTCAATATTTATTTATTATAAGATCAGTAAATGAGAGCAGCGAAGTTGTTCTGATGAAGTAAAACAGTGGAAAGCAGTAGTTCTATTGGCCTTAGCATCCAACTTATTTCTTTATTTTGCTTTGATTTAAAAAAAAAACCCCACATCTTGATTTCTTCAGGTCCGTCATTGCAAATAGTAGCAGTTTTATCTTGCACTCTCAGGATGTTCTTTAATCAGAGATAGTAGAAGGACATTTATTCTAAATTCTGCACAGAAATGAGCTAGTCCAAAGCACAAGCTATCATAAACATGCTAAAATGTGACACATATTTAAGTGTGCATATTGTCTCTTTATACAGACCTATGTGTGTATATATGTATATAAACATATTTGATTTGGACTATTCTACAAATATCATGTAGCTGCTTTATTTCATTTACCCCTCAAAACAACTCTTGAGGAAGTTGTAATTATGCTCCTCATTTAATGTACAAGAAACCTGAGGCTCAGAAAAATTAGGTATACTTATATTTCAGAAATTGTGAAAGTCTAGATACACTAAACAACCCTTGCACTAAAGATGACTAAAAATGCTGGATAAAATATATTTTTTAATGCATCAGTAATCTGGCAAGAAAATAAGAAACCTACGAAGTGAATATAGGAACTTAAAGTATTGAGCAGACCACTAAAGCTGGCTTTCACTCTGAGGATGTCTACTCAACATTGGTCAATTTAAGTTTGAGTATATTACAGACTCCCAGGGCTTCGGAGACAAAGCTTACATATTCTAAGATCGTGGTAACATTAGGGAAGAGGGTTAAAATATTATTAGTTTTAGATTTCAGTAATTTAAATATGTAGAAATTTTCTCAGATAATCATCAAAAGGAAAACCATAGAGAATATATCCTCCAAACCAGAAACAAATTGAGTGAGAAAAATTCAATTAACACAAGAGAAGATAATAAAGGAGAGGAAAAAGCACAGAAATGATGAGACAACTGAAATGTACAAAATACAATGTAGAAATGATTGTTTATCAAATACAATAAACGTAAATGGATTAAATCCTCCAACAAAAGCTTCTCAAACTAAATTGAAAAGCAAAACCCAGATATATGTTGTTTAAAAGAGACACATCTGGCATCTCTCTCTAAGCCAACTCGATAGGTGATCTCACTGCCCTCCTACATGGGACATGACTCCCAGGGGTATAAATCTCCTTGGCAACATGGGACAGGGCTTGTGGGATGAGCCTGGATCCAGTATCACGGAATTGAGAAAGCCTTATTAACCAAAAGGGGGAAGAGAGAAACGAGACAAAACAAAGTTTCAATGGCTGAGAGATTTCAAACAGAGTCAAGAGGTTATCCTGGAGATTATCTTTATGCATTATATACATATCCCTTTTTAGTTTACGGTGCATTGGAGTGGCTAGAGGGAAGTCCTGAAGCTGTTGAACTATGGAGCAGTAGCCTTGATTCTTGAAGAAGATGGTATAACTTTATAGTTTTTACGGTGTGATCATGTGATTGTGAAAACCTTGTGTCTGATGCTCTTTTATTCAGGTTGGGCAGATAAGTAAAAAAAAAGGAAAAATAAATAAATAATAAGGCAGGATAAACGTAAAATAAATTGGGTAGATTGAAATACTAGTGGTCATGAGAGGTAAGGGTAAGGGGTATGGGATGTATGAGTTTTTTCTTTCTTGTTTTTATTTATTTTTTGGAGTGATGCAAATATTCTAAAGATGATCATGGTGAAGAACACACAACTATGTTATGATTTTGTGAGCCACTGATTGTATACTGTATGTGTGTGAAGACTTCTCAATAAAAATATGAAAAAAGAGACACAGCTAAAACATAAAAATATGAAAAAGAATGGAAAATACTATACTGAACAAAGACTAACAAAAAAGTTCCTGTAGCTATATTAATAACAGACAAAGTAAACTTTAAGGCAAAAGGGAAAAAATAGCATAATCCAAGATAAAAATAGTCACTGCATAGTGATAAAAAGTTTAATCCTCTAGTCAAAAAATAACAGCAAAAATTCCCAACTTTTATGTTCCCAATAGCATGGCTTCAAAAAAGAAAAACAATGAAAAAATTACAAGGAATAATTAGACAAATCTACTATCATAGTGGGAGATTTTAACATTGTCTCAAAAATCGATAAATAAACAGATTAAAAGGTCAGGAAATGTATAGAAGATTTGAAAAACACAAATAACAAGCTCGGTTTACAGGAAAATGCAGAACAGTACACCCCAAAGTGGAGAATACAAACATGATACACTGTATCCTGTGGTTTATAACATATGAATAAATGAAATGTATGACCAAAATCGCATAAAGGCAAGAGGTGGGGTATGCCGGTCTGAATCTGTGGTGGACCCCAGAAAAGCCATGTGCTTTGATTCTCATTCAACGTTGCTGGATGGGAACATTTTGATTGTTTCCATGAAGATGTGACCCACCCAATTGTGGGTGGTAACTTCTGATTAGACGCTTTTCATGGAGGTGTGTCTCCACCCACTGAAGGTGGAGTTGCTTGCTGGAATCCTTTAAAAGAGGAAACATTTTGGAAAGAGTCCCTTTTGGTAGAGCCACGTGAAAGCCAGCAGATGCTGCCATGTTCGCCATGTGCCCTTCCAGTTGGAAGAGAAACGTTGAACGTTGTCGGCCTTCTTGAACATATACATATATGGACATATATATATATAACTCATCTGCCCGTACCCTGGATAAAAGGAGCACCAGGCAGAAGGTTTCTGCAATCACGCAGTCATATTGTAAAAGCTATAGAATAAACAGTTGTCCTCAAGAATCAAGGCCACTGGAACACAATTCAACAGTTTCAGGTACTACCCTCTAGCCACTCCACTACACTATGAACTAAAAGGGATATCTATATAATGCATAAGAATAACTTTCAAACTCTGTTTGAAATCTCTCAGCCACTGAGACTTTATTTTGTCTCATTCTGTTTTCTCTCTTTTGGTCAATAAAGCTTTCTCAATTCCATGATGCTGGATCCCAACTCATCCTCAGAAGTCAGGTCCCATGTTGCCAGGGAGATTTACTCACCTGGGAGTCATGTCCCATGTAGAGGGAAGGGTAGTGAGTTCACCTGTCAAGTTGGCTTAGAGAGAGAGAGGCCACATCTGAGCAACAAAAGGGACCCTCCAGGGGTGACTCTTAGGCATAATTATCAGTAGGCTTAGCTTCTCCTTTGCAGGAATAAACTTTGTAGCGGCAAGGCTGATTGAGGGCTCAGCCTGTTGTATTTGTTGTCCCCATTGCTTGTGAGAATGTCAGGAATTCCCCAGATAAGGAAATTGAATATTTCCTCCTTTCTCCCCAGTCTCCCAAGGGGACTTTGAAAATACTTTTTTATTCTCTGCCCAAATTACTTTGGGATATATTGGGGAATCACACTAACCTGTACAAACCAACCATATCTTATGCTTTATTCAAGATTCCATGTAATTATGATGTTCAAGTAAACTGATCCTACAAGTTAAATTAGATAATGTACTACCAAAAATATAAATTTTGGGGCTGGCCACGGTGGCTCAGCAGGCAAGAATGTTCGCCTGCCATGCCAGAAGACCCGGGTTCGATTCCCAGTGCCTGCCCATGTAAAAAAAATTAAAAAACCTCAGCAAGGTGAAAAAAAAAATATATATATATATATAAATTTTGCACCAAATAAATCTCCCTCCCTTTGATCTCACACAGAGGTTGAAGTTTGAAAATATGGGACATATCATCCTTTACCCAGTATTCTCATTTACCTTAGTCGTAATTGATCAGCTTCATTCATATCTCTAGTCGAAGTCTGATCACATTTTCAGCTTTTTAAACAGTTGCTGAATGGGGTAATGTTAATTTTCATAGCTTCAGAGCTCTAACTCTGAGTCTCAGGTATCACATAAATAGTCGACATTTCAGGGAACAACCGGGTTATATACAAATAGCTCAGCATCTCAGAGTTTAAAAATATCAGTTACAACAGCTAAACATATGTGACTGCTGTAAGAGCTTGCAGTCTAGGAACCTCTATAATAGGCCCCAACCTGATAACTCATGCTCTCAACTTCAATTCTCTGAGTTTGTATATTATAGTCAATCTACATGAGTGAGGCATGAAAATATTTGTGTTTTTGTTTCTGACATTTAATTCAGCATATGTCCTTAAGGTTCACACATCTAGTTGCATGCCTCACAACTTCATTCCTTCTTGCAGCCACTCAGTAGTCAGATGTATGTAAACACCACAGTGCTCCCTTCCATTCCTATTCTTTGTACCCTTAGGCCACCTCCATCCATTGTGAATCACTAACAGTGACGCCATAAACACCAGTATGCAAATGTCCATTCGTGTCCCCACTCTTAGTTCCTCCAGGTATATACCTAGCAACAGGGTTTCAGGATCATATGACAATCCCACCCCTAGTCTCCTGTGGAAGCACCACATGCCCTCCAAGGGGCTGCACCTCCTACCAACAGCGAATAGGTACATCTCTTTCTGCACATTTTCTCTAGCACTTGTTGCACTCTGTTCATTTTTAAACAGCTTTATACGCATGTCACATGATCCAACCTAAGTAAATAGACATGCCTTCACCACCATAATTTATATAAAGACATTTCCCTTCCTTCTGCATAGAATCCACACCCCTCCCCCATGACCCCCCACTTGCTCACATTTAGTTTTGGCATAATGCCTTCGTTACCTTCAGTGGAAGCATGTTACAATGCTACTGTTGACTATAGACCCTAGCTTGCATTGGTTGCACTTTTTCCTCCATACCGTCCATTTTCAACCCCTTGCAATGTTGACATTCATTTGTTCTTCCTCATGCAAAAACATTTTTATATTTGTACATCCTTGTCTACTCTAGGCATTTCTAAGTTATACTGTCTTGGTCTATATCCTTTATTAAGAAATGCATTTTAAATACAAAGATACACATAGTTTAAAAGCAAAAGTATGGAAAAAGATGTACCATGCTAACATTAATCAATAAAGCTGAAATGGCTATATTAAAGTAGATTTCAGAGCAAAGAATATACCACTAATAATGAAGGTTATTTCATAATGATAAACAGGTCAATTAATCAAGAAGAAATAACAATTCTAAAAATTATATACTCATAGAGCTTGAAAAACCATGAAGCAAAACTGAGAGAACTGCAAGGAGAAATAGACAAATTCACAACTTTAGTTGGAAATGTTAATACTCCCCCATACATATTCTTTTCAAATACACCAGAACATCTACCAAAATAGACCATATTCTGGGCCATAGAACAGTCTCAATCAATGTAAAAGGATTCAAGTCATACAAAGAATGTTCTCTATCTATAATGGAATTAACTGAGAAATTGACAATAGAGTGTTATCTAGAAAACCACCAAATATTTACAAACTAAACAACAGACTTCTAAAAAATCTATGAATCAAAGAAGTAAAAAGAGACAATAAAAAGTATTTTGAACTGAATGAAAGTGACAGTGTAACATTTCAAAATTTGTGGAATGTCATTAAAGTAGTATATAGAAGCAAATTTTTAGCACTTCACTCATATATTACAAAACAGAAGAAGAAAAAAACCAATGAAACCAAACTTTGGTGGTTTGAGAACAGCAACAATATTGATAAACTTCTAGTTACACTTATCAGAAAAAAGGAGGGATGTTCTAGTTTGCTAGCTGCCGGAATGCAATATACCAGAAACGGAACGGCTTTTAACAAGGGGAATTTAATGAGCTGCTGGTTTACAGTTCTAAGGCCGAGAAAATGTCCCAATTAAAACAAGTCTATAGAAATGTCCAATCAAAGGCATCTGGGGAAAGATACCTTGGTTCAAGAAGGCTGATGAAGTTCAGGGTTTCTCTCTCAAGTGAGAAGGCACACGGCGAACACAGTCACGGCTTCTCTCTCAGCTGGAAGGGCACATGGCGAATATGGCGTCATCTGCTAGCTTTCTCTCCTGGCTTCCGGTTTCACGAAGCTCCCCGGGAGACGTCTTCCTTCTTCATCTCCAAAGGTCTCTGGCTGGTGGACTCTCTGCTTCGTGGTGCTGCAGCATTCTCTGCTCTCTCTGAAGTCTCTCATTCTCCAAAATGTTTCCTCTTTTATAGGACTTCAGAAACTAATCAAGACCCACTCAAATGGGTGGAGACATGTCATCCTCTAATCCAGTTTAACAACCATTCTTAACTAAATCACATCAACCAGGGAGATGATCTCATTAGTTTCAAACATACAGCATTGAGTAGAGATTATTCTACCTTTATGAAATGGAATTTATATTAAAACATGGCTTTTCTTAGGGGGCATACTTCCTTTCAAACCAGCACAAGGGAAGACACAAATCACCAATATCAGGAATGGGAGAGGTGACAGCACTACAGATCCTACAGATATTAAAAGGATAAGGGACTAAAAGGAACAACTTGATGCCAATGATTTTGACAATTTAGGTGAATGGACAATTTCCTAAAAGGCAACAATTACCAAAGCTTGTGTGAGGAAAACAATAGATAACATGAATATCCCTGTATCTGCTGAGGAAACTGAATTTATAGCTTAAAACCTTTTCACAAAGAAAAGCCCAGGCCCAGATATTGTCACGAATGTATTTTATCAAACATGTAAAGAAGAAGCGGCACCAGAGTTATATAAACTTTTCCTGAAAATGGAAAAAGAAAGAACATTTTATGAGTCAGCATTACCTTGATATCAAATTCAAAGAGATTACAAGAAAAGAAAACTACATACCAATATCCCACATGAATACAGGTGAAAAAATTCTAAATAAAATTTTTGCAAATCAAATCCAACCATGTATACTACATCACAACAAAGTGGAGTTTATCTTAGGAATGCTAAGTTGATTTAGCTTTTGAAAATAAGTCAATGTAATTCATCATAGTAATAACCTGAAAAAGAAAAGCTATAAGATCAGCTTAATAGAGGCAGAAAAAAAAATTGACAAAAGCCAATACCCATACCAGGTTTTAAAAATCTTAGCAAACTAGGAATGGAAAGGAACTTCTTCAATCCAATAAAGAGTATCTATGAAAAATCTGCAGCAACATACACTTAATAGGGAAAAGACCAAATGTTTTTCTCTAAGATCAGGAATGAGACAAGAATGTCTGCTCTTACCACTTCTATTCAGTGTTGTACTAGTTGGTGCAAGAAGACAAGAAAAAGAAATAAAAGGCGTTTAAATTGGAAAGGAAGAAGTGAAACTTTATTTGCAAACAACATAACTATAAGTGTAAAAATCCAATGGAATCTTTAAAAAGGCATTAGAATAAATTATCTTAGCAAGGTTGCAGGATATAAGATCAATATGCAAAAAAAATCAATTGTATTTCTATATATACCAGCAAAAATTCAGAAATTTAAATGATAAAAAATAGCATTTACACAATAGACCAAGCCCTTGCTCTTGAGGTGTTTTCTTGCAAAGCTTATGTACTTAGCAGAGAACCTTAGCCTACCTATAGAGAGAGGCTCAGAACTGGCCTTTCCCTAAGCCCAGCTCTGCAAGTGAAATCATTGCCCTCCTCCCTATATGGGACATGACATCCAGGGGCGGAAGTCTCCCTGGCAGCGTGGGAGATGATTCCCAGGGATGAGTCTGGCTCTGGCACTGTGGACTCAACTATGCTATCCTGACCAAAAGGGGGAAAAGTAGTGCAACAAATAAGGTGTCAGTGGCTGCGAGAGTTCAAATAGAGTCGAGAGGCTACTCTGGAGGTCACTCTTATGCAAGCTTCAGTTAGACATTGCCACCTATCAAATCTTGCCAACCCCCAACCAAAACCATTCCAGCCAATCCTAAAGAACACTTAGGACATTATATAAGATTCTATGAAGGTTCCATGAACTAGGGTAACTTTCGAGAAAACTACAACCTCCAGCTGAGTCCCTGGACCTGATAAATCCTGAAATGCAGAGGGCCCAGCCCTTCCAGAACATCAGCTAGTTCCATCCCCCTATCTCATATTATCAGCAGCCCCTTCCAACATGAAAAAGTTAGAATGGGCATAGCCCAAATACCACTAAAGAGTGGGAGAAAGATCAAAGGTGATGGTGGGGTTATACAGAGAGGTAGGGTTTGATAAATGAGTGTAATTGCTGAATCGTTACATTGATATTTCTTTTAATCTCCAGTGTCTGGGAGCAGCTAGTAGTAAAAACTTAAAAATGTGGAATTATAACCATAGCAAACTCTGAAATCTGTTCTACAACTAATTATTGAGGTGTGCTTTGAAATTTATTGCTTTTTGTACGTTATTTTTCACAAAAAGGGGTAAAAGTTGATTGTGATGATAAATGCACAGTTATATGATGAAAAAATAGCATTTACAAAAGTGTAAAAAAATAAATTTCGTATGGGTAAATCCGACAAAAGATGTGCAAGACCTATACACCAAAAACTATAAAATGTTACTGAGAGAAAAGGAAAAGTAAAGTATCCCTTATTTGTGGGCCAGAAGATGTCAGTTTTCCCCAAATTTGATTATTGATTTACTGGAATTTCAATAAAAAGCCCAGCAGGCTTTTTAAAAAAAATTTATTAATTAAAAAAATTAACAACAAACAAACAAAAATATTAACATATCACTCCATTCTACATATACAATCAGCAATTCTCAATATCATCTATTGTTGCATATTCATCATTTCTTAGAACATTTGCATTGATTTAGAAAAAGAAATAAAAAGACAACAGAAAAAGAAATAAAACGATAACAGAAAAAAACAAAAGATTATACATACCATACCCCTTACCCCTCGCTTTCATTTATCACTAGCATTTCAAACTAAATTTATTTTAACATTTGTTCCCCCTATTATTTATTTTTATTCCATATGTTCTACTCGTCTGTTGATATGGTAGATAAAAGGAGCATCAGCCACAAGGTTTTCACAATCACACAGTCACATTGTGAAACCAGCAGGCTTTTTTTGCGAGTAGAAATTGACAAACTGATTTTAAAATTCATATGGAAATACAAAAGGTTTGAAATGGCCTAAATTATTTTGAAAAAGAAGAACAAAATTGGAGGGCTAACATGACTTGAATTCAAGACTGAGAAAGCTATAGTAACCAAGACAGTGTGGTATTAGCATCAAGTTAGAAAAATAGATCAATGGAACAGAATTGAGAGTCCTGAAGGATTTCCACATGTATATGGTAGATTGATTTTTGGCAAAGGCCAAAATAAAAAGATACAAAAGTGATTCAGTAAAGAAAATTGGCACTGGAAAAATCTAACATCCATATATTAAAAATAAATAAATAAATAAATAAAACTTCAATCCATACCTTGCATCATATACAAAAATTAACTCAAAGGGGATCATGGATCTCATTATATAACCTATAACTATAAAAGTTCTGGAAGAAAATGCCAGAAAAAAACTTTTTTAGTGATACTGGGTGAGGAAAAGATTTCTTAGATTCAACTTCAAAACACCATCCCTAGGGAAAAAAATGATAAATTCACTTCCTTCAAATTAAAACTTCAGCTCTTTGAAAGGCACTGTTAGAGATTGAAAAAACAAGCCACAGAGTAGGAGAACAAATTTGCAAGTTATATATTGGATAAACTACTTGTATATAGAATATAAAGAACTCCTGTAATGCAATAAGAAAATAAACAACTCATTTTTAAAAATGGACAAAAGATTTGAATAGACACTTCACCAAAAAAGATACAGAAATAATCTGTTCTACAAGTAATTGTTGCAATGTATGTGTGTGTGTGTGTGTGTGTGTGTGTGTGTATAGTTGCTTTTATATATATATGTTATTTAAAGAGAAGGAGGAATATAACAGAGAAGACAGGATTTAACAAATGAGTATGACTGCTGAATTATTATATTGATAT
>PVIY010056573.1:0-13245 GCA_004026745.1 Myrmecophaga tridactyla
TTATGTAGACTTTATCCCCAAAATGGACTAAACCTGAAACCAGATCACAAATTGACTGGTGTACGTCTAACATGGAGCTGACATGGGCTGTGGAAGGTTTGGATCATGAATAGAGAAAAGGGTAAAAAATCCAGAGAAAAAGGTATGAAAATAGGTAGCTTAGAGAGGACTTGTTCAAATTGTTATTGGATGTTTACTTTTAGATTAAACTAAAAAAATTCCCTGAGACAAGAACTTGAGTACAGCTGGTTTATTTGGGAGGTGATTCCAGGAAAACCAAGCAAAAATAAAGGATGCTGAGAGGGGAAAAGGGAAAAACCAGTACTTTAGTGATAATACACGTGTAGTTGCTGTGAGGCTCAATCCTGCTGGGAACCGTCTGAGAAATTTGTGGAAAATTCTTCAAAATTGTCCCAGCGGCAGGTGTGGAGGCTGGAGCATTTACCTAGTGTCTTGTACCACCCCTGGTAAATGGTTGCCCCAGGAACATGGGCTCCCCCATACTTTCAGGCTATGCCTGATTGCAGGGGTTGGGGTAGGGGTGGGAGATGAGGGCAAATCCAATGAACCTGAACTTTCAGATTCTTTACTACCACCTTTTCCTTCCTCTTTTCTCCAACATTCTCTATATCTACCTTCCAGTAAGAAGTGATAAGGAGAAAAGACTAATATCTTGATCTGTTAAATTTTCATTGGTAACTGTATCTCTCAACTGTGAGTCAATACAAGATAGCCAGTCAGGGAAAACAAGGTAAGTCCAGGCCTTGCCATTTTCTTGGTTGTCCAGTGCCATCGAGTGATCCTCTGCAGACAGGATCATTTACCACATTCTAATCTTGTAAATGTACTTCTGAATGTTAGTCAGTCATTGCCTTTTTTTTATTAAAGAGGAAGTAAAACTCAAGTAGGAGAAGGTACTTAAAGACCTGAATGTTTTAATAACTTTTCTATCATCCCAGTAGTCACCTTACTTGCAAGTCCTAGTCATCAGTAACTATTATTTTTGTGGTCTATGCTCATTCCTTCCTAAAGTAAATATAAGATCCAGGGACCCTATTACTATTTGCTCTATTTTAATGGCTCCACAAATGCACAGACTGTTTTGCTTCAGTAACAGCTGTGATTTGCATTTCCAAAGCTTCCCCAGAAGTATGTCTATATAGTTTTTTTTTTTTTTTTACAGTGTCTTGGTAATCTTGAAATGTAAAACTAAACTGAATGTAGCTGTTTTTCTCCTTCAATTGGGATCTCTGGTGAAACCAGATATGTCTGTAGACCTAAAGCCCCACAGGAGGAGATCTGAAAAACTTTATGCAGAAAGATGTGGAAGTAGCAGACTATAGAAAAGGATTTATGACTTGCTTTCTAGGCCTTGACTTCCTCACTGCTTGTGAATTCTATGATTCTACAAAGGGGGGAAACATACACTGATGTTTGCTCACTGGCAGCAGCAAACTAATTCAACAATCCCAGAGATGCCAGGCAGCTATAGACATGAGAGGTTTTTTGCACATACGCACATGCATTCATATAACCTTATTTACAGTTGGTGACTGGTATAAACATCCAATTTTTTATCTGTTCATTTTCAGTAAACTTTCACACAAGGCACCCCCACAAAGTGAGAGGGTCTGGGAAGATCAATCTATTTGGGTTTGGAGGCAAAAAGATAAAAATGGCAAGTAAGACTAATTATTAGCCTGGCCCCTAGACTTTTAGCCCTGGCCAAGGGAGGAGATTTTGCAGAACTGGGTATCCATTTCCTGGCTGATATCATTGCTGCAGATAGAGAAGTTCAAGACCTTTAATGCACAAAGCCTTAGCTGGCCTGAGCAAACTCTGGTGCTTGGCTTGTACTTTATCAGAATGGGTCTAGTTGGGCCTTGAAGCATCAACTGAATAAACAAGATTTACACTGAGAATCCTCAATCTCTGCCTTGGACTCAGTCCTTTTGCAGCACATTTCCTAACTCTTGGTTATTAGGATATGGTGGGAAGGGGATAAAACTTAGTTTTGAACTTTTTTTCCTCAAGATTTAGGAAGGGGAGAGTGGGTCTGACCACTAGCCATGTCATCTTACTCGAGAAGATTTGGCAATTCTAAAAATAAAATTATTTTCTAACTATTTTGTGCTGAAAGTTTTAAAAAATTCACTGTGTCAGTGCATACTTAAAATAATTTAAATGATAAAATGTTCACTATCAGAACTGAAAAGATTAGCATGACTCATAAAAACCAAACTTAGGAGCAGGGTTGAAGCCACACTCAACACTAACATCGTTGGTCTGTTCACAGACTCCTTGCTTTCATTTACTTTGACATCTACTTATTCAAAACTCATTCACTCATTTCCCTTTGGCCACATTCTTCACTTGTTTTCCCTCCTCTTTCCTTTGGCAACATTTTTATGGTATGTAAAGTGTATTCTGCAGTTTCATTGTAAGTATCCTTGTAACATGTACTTTGTGGCTTCATGAGCATGCATTTCTAATTTACATAAGTGATATTGTGTTACAAATACATTCTGTGTCTTTCCTCCTGCAGTTCTATGATTTTAAGATTCAAGTTCCTATGTATACACCATGGTGTAGCTGCTGCTTAGGACTCCATGGTGTGTACCCCTCACATTTTGCCTCTATACTCCTCTAGAGCTGGATGTGCAAGTTGCTTGCAATTCCAGAGCCACCATGAACAACACGGAGATGAAAGTCTTTGTATATGTCCCCTTCTGGGTCTGTGAGCAGATCTCTTTGAGACATAAGTCCAGGAATGGAATGCTGGGTCACAGTGTACGAATAAATCCAATTTGATGTGAATAACTGATTGCTCCTTAGAACAATCATTCTAGCCCACATTAACACCAGCCACACAGGAAGGTTCCTACATCTACATCATTGCTCATACCTAGCATGATTTTGCCAGTTTAACATGTAATGTGGCAGTTCATGTTGTTTTAATTTGAATTTCTATGATCTTTAATTGTATTAGTTCCCTAGGGATGCCCTAACAAATTACAACAAACTGGGTGGCTTCAAACAGAAATTTATTTTCTCATAGTTCTGGAGGATAGAAGTTCAAAGTCAAAGTGTCAGAAGGGCCATGCTCCCTCCAAATCCTCTAGGGAATAACCCTTCCTGGCCTCTTCAGCCTTTGTTAGCCTCCTGCATTCCTTGGCTTGGGGAAGCATGACTTCAAGCTCTCCTCCTTCATATAGCCATCTGTGTCTATGGGTACATGTTCCCTCTTCTGATAAGGACACCAATTTCTGAGTAGATATGAGTTTTGGGGGGGGCACTTTGCGATCCTGTACATTAATGCATTTAGTTCTCCATGTGTTTTGGGTTTCTGCTCCTGTAATCAGCTTATATCATTTGCCTAGCTTTCTGTTGTTGTTTCTCTTGTCAATTTTCAGAACCTTTTTGTATATTCTAGATGTTAATCCCTTGCTAGTTTTGAATACGGAAAACATATAATCAATTATATTAATGAATATAGATGTTTTAATACTCATTAAATATTTAAAAATCTCTCATGTTTGAAATTCTTTCCTTTTTCATTGTTTTATTTTTTATTAGTCTTGTATATAAATATATGTTTTAGTTTGCTAAAGCTGCTGGAATGCAATACACTTGGAATGGATTGGCATTTATAAAGGGGATTTATTTAGTTACAAATTTACAGTTCTTCTCAGGAAAGGTAGCTGGCTTTCATCTGGGTTTCTCTATCACATGGGAATGCACATAAAGACATATGCTGGGCCTTCTCTCTCGACTTCTGAGTTCAAACAGCTTTCCCTGGGGCATTTTCCTTCTGCATCTTCAAACATCTGGGTCTATATCATCTCTGATGACTGACCTGAGCTGTGCTGAGCTGCCTCTCTCTCTCTCTTCTGACTTCTTCTTTTAAGCCTCCAGCTAATTAAATTAAATGCCACTCATTGCAGAAGGCATTCCTCTTAGTGGACTGCAGATGTAATCAGCCATAGATGAATTTCACATGCTGATGATTTAAGCCCACAGCAACAGAACTGGGCACCATCACCTGACCAAGTTGATACCTGAACCTAACTACTACAAAAAGAATGCAATTTATAAAAGAATAAGTGTAGAGAATTATAATGCTATAAATATGTCTTTCCTCCTCAAAATAATTTATAAGTTTAATGCAATTAAATATAAATATCACTAGCTGGCTTTTAGGAAGTTGGTGAGAAGTCCAAAATTAATCTGTATGAATAAATGAAATGGAACAGTTAGGACAAAAATTGAAAAATTAATAAAGTGAGATGTAGTCTCATAAATTTAAAAAATATATTTTTAAATATATTTTTATATTGAGAAAAATTTTCACACATACTTTCTATACATGGTGCCCAATCAGTGGCTAGCAACATAATCACACAGTTGTGTAGTCATCACCATAATCATTCTTTGGAACATTTGCATCACTCCAGAAAAAGAAATAAAAGAAAAAAGAAAAAACTCATATATAACATACATCTTACCCCCTTCTCATTGACCACTAGTGTTCCCATCTACCCAATATCTACCCAATTTATTTTACCCTTTCCCCCCCATTACATATTTATTTATTTTTATCCATATTTTTTACTCATCTGTCCATACTCTGGATAAAAGTAGCAGCAGACACAAGGTTCATACAATCACACAGTCACATTGAAAACATTACATCTTTATACAATCATCTTCAAGAATTAAGGCTGTTGGAACACAGCTCAACAGTTTAAGTACTTCCCTCTAGCTACTCCAATACACCATAAACTAAAAAGGGTTATCTATATAATGCATAAGAATAACCTCCAGGATAACCTCTCAACTCTGTTTGAAATCTCTCAGCCACTGAAACCTTATTTTTTCTCATTTCTCTCTTCCCCCTTTTGGTCAAGAAGGCTTTCTCAATCTCTTGATGCCAGGTCCTGGCTTATCCAAGGAGTTCTGTCACACACTGTGAAGGAGGTTTATACCCCTGCAAGTCATGTCCCATTTAGGAGGGAAGGCAGTGAGTTCACATGCTGAGTTGGCTGACAGAGAGAAGCCACATCTGAGCAACAAAAGAGGTTCTCTGGGGGTGACTCTTGGGCCTAATTTTAAATAGGCTTAGCCTATCCTTTGCAGGAATTAAGTTTCATAGGGGCAACTCCCAAGATAGAGGGCTTGGCCTATTGATTTAGTTGTTCCCACTGCTTGCAAGAATATCAGAAATTCTCCAAATGGGGAAGCTGAACACCTCCCCCCTTCTCCCCATTCCTCCAAGGGGACTTGGCAAATACTTCTTCATTCACTGCCCGGATCGCTCTGGGATTTATTGGGGCATCACACTAACCTGGACAAACCAACAAAATCTCACTCCCTGCTCAAGTTTCCATGTACTTATAGTGTTCAACTAAACTGGAAGTCTCATACATTTTTAAATGCATTTCAAATTTCCAAAAAAAAAAAAGAAAGAAACAAAAAAGTATGGCATTGATGCATGAAAACCACCACCACAACAAAGGATCAGTGAAAAACACAGATAAATAGCAATTACAATGGCCCAACTCTGCATAGCTCTATACGTGTCAAAGGGAGACTGACAAGCTAGCAGGAAATGAATGAGAATGAGAGGCAGTGTAGTGAAGTGGACTATGGTCCACCAGACCTAACTGCCTCAGTTCAGTGTCAGCTCTTCCACTTCCTAGCTGTGACCTAGGGTGAGTTACCTAACTTCTCAGTTCCTCTTTCTTCATCTGTTAAGTGAAGATTATGAGTTAACATGTTTGTTTTAAAACAGTACTTGGTACAGACAAATCATTATTTAAATGCTAGCTATAATTCTTCTCATTTTAAGATGCCAGATTGAAGGATGTATCAGCCCTTGTCTCTGATCTACTAGACAAATATCGCAATGATAATGAAACACGGAATCACGAACTCTGTCTTTGAGGAAACTATGAAAGATCTGTAACACAAACCCTAATAGAAGAAGAAAGTCTGCTAAATTTAGCAAAGACCAAGCCAAGCTTTGGGATGTCATAGAGGAAGGAAATTTGAAGCTGGCAGAGCACAGGCTCCAAAGAAGTTTTGTGCAGCATGGGAAACAAAATCAACAATCCTCTGTTTTGAATGGGGCATGAGAGTCTGCAGCCAAGCTTTCTTAATCCCACTGAGCTCCATGGAAAAGTAAAGAAGAAAGAGCTGAATGAGGGAACACGCAAGCCCAGGATCCCTGAAGGAAGCAATCTGTCAGTGAGATAGAGAATCTGAATTCTGAGCAGCCCTGAAGCTGTTGCCCCTGTTTTCTGGAAAAAAGTAACAGTTCAGAGATTCTCTTTTAATGGTCTGTATCAAATGTGAATTTTTTGTTTGGTTTTTAGTTCTCCTTTTAACTAAATATAAACCAAACACATATAGAGAAAGATTTTTTTTTAAACACACAGAGAGAAGCAATGAAAACAGAAATCACAACAAAATTAATCCATCTAAGGAAAAAAGATGTTGGGGAACTCAGATACTTGGGGGAAAAATTACCTTTTCATCCAATAGCAAAACAGATTCCAGATGGATTGACGTATTTAGCATATTTAAATTAAAAATTTCAGTGTGTTTTTTAAAAACAGAGAGAGATGAAGGGCTATGATTGTTGAGCTTACAGCTGACCAATATCCTCACTGAAAACAATAAACAAGAGATAAAAGAGCAGAAAATATCTGTGCTTATGTACCAGAGAAATGTTGAAACAACCAGAACTTAAGAAGAGAAAATTTGAGAGAAGCCAGGACCAAATGTCAGGGATGAGCCAATACCTTGTATCCATTTCTCCCCTGAAGGTAACCGCTACTGAAAGAGGTTGAGGTTCCAGGCAGAAGGCTTATGTCACTACCAAGAAGCAGAGAAATCTATAGAGCTTTGAGCACACTCACTGGGTAGAAGTGACAAAAATTAGAGAACCAAGGGACGTAGGAATCCTCTGAGAAGGGAAGGGCAGAAAACTGAGCCTAATACTCTTCTGATTTTCTCCTTAAGACATCTGCTGAATTCTGAAGTTGCACAAGGAAGGAGATTAAAAAGTAGAACAAAAAGTCTTTGAAAAACAGAGAGATGTCTCCAAGTGTTGAAAAGACAACTAGAATTCAGAAACCACCAGTGGCAAGAGGCCTCAGAATTCAACTCATGTTTTCAGTTATAGCTTTGGAGACCCACATCATAGCCCACCATAGGTTTCCCAAGTCCCTGAGATGTGAGCTCCTTGCCTACCTCACACTCCTTCCCAGGGGCTGAGAGGTAGCCACAGTTTTCTGATCAGTTAGTCTTTGTGGCCAGCCATCAGTCCTAACAAGGCCCTTTCACAAAGGAGCCCCTTCAAGTATGTCTGAATTCTTTGGATATACGAATAATAGAAACTTATTGTGGGAAATGCAATGTATCATTTATTATAACTTATCTGCTCACAAAAGTAAATTTGCTGAATGAGACTGAAAATGACATCATTTCAGTAGGAGGTTGTTTTAGCCATGTTTAAATGGATTAAATTTGTTATTTTAAAATGGAGACATTTAACCAACTCATTTATTGCAGCACTCAAAGGACCAGCTGTAGAGTCCATCTAATATAGCTGCTTAAACAGCTGCAGTACCTACAATGGTTATTTTCAGACTGGATTGCTTACATTTGAGTCTAGTTTATAAACCTTTAAAAATTAAGGTCCCAAATTGTATTAAAGTGGACATCCATTTTATTTAATACCATAGCCACAGAACATGTTGCAGAGATAGTTTCAAATTAAGCTAAGAAGATCATCACTACACAAGAAACAACCACATCCAGCATAAAAATTAAGCTTTCAAGCTGAAGCCAAATGCCCATGGGAATGATGGATACTATTAAAACCGGAAATAAGTGTTGAAGTTTCTTTATTGAGACAATATGAAAATTTGTTTTGAAGCCACCCACATTTTCTTCTACGTACTCCCACATCTATCTTTGCAGCTATCATACAAGTATATTATCTCTTCTTTCCCATATTTTACTTCTACCGTTTCACTCATTGACCTCATAGTTTTTCTCATTTTCCATACAGGGGATGGATTCTAAACTTAATAGTTCTTTTTTGAATGAGTTAAAATGAAAGATGTTCATGTTTTGCCTATTCTGAAAGACAATGTTCAGGAAATAGAATGCTAGCAAAAATACATTTTCATTGCTATGCTGTTCTTCACAGGTAGGATTACAGCAATGGCCAGAATATAAGCTCCATATGGTAAAGAATTTATTCCTTACTATTTAATGAACATTCTTTGTAATTCAAATAGAACTTTATTATGGATTTTAATTACTGTATAGCAAACATCTTTACATTTATTAACATTAATAAGTCACTCTAGAATATTTTATGTGCCAGGCATTGCCCATCAAATTTGTAATTACAGCTACAAAATCCCTTGGTACATCCACTCTTTCCTTTTATCTTCAGGATGACCCTGTCATGATCAGTAGGCTGGACTTCATATGTAATGGAAGGAGGAAAACCTTTGGAGCCAGAGCAAGTTGTGTTCACATTCAACTATTCTCAGCTCTGTGACTTCTAGCAAGTCTCTTACCCTCTCTGTGCATTTCCTTATTTACTCAGCAGATAATTCCTGCCTAACAGCAAGTTTTGATAATGAAGGGAAGGAGTTATATGAAAAGGTGGAAATATGTGAAGACAGAAATGTAAAAATTGAGCTCAGTACCTGGAATACTAAAAGTGATCATTGCCTGGAATTATTATTTGAATGAAATTCATTTAGATTGATATTAAGTCACTTTACATGAAATAGTTCACATCACAATTTCTGTCACAAAGTATACCAAGTTTTTACAACCAACTTATGAATGAAGAGGCAACCCCTATACAGTGTTGATGGCAGCACATATAGAAAGGAAATATAGCTTGATGGGACACTGTGGTACATTCAAATTGGACAAACATTTCCAAATGTGTAATGGAGAATACTACTACAGACTTGAAGAGGTTGATGCAAATGAATGCAACTGAATCCATTAGAGAGTAATGTAATATGACTCTAAGCAGTAGGGTGCTCCAAGTTGAACTTATCTTCAGTGCTAAACTTCCTCTCATGTAAGAGCACAATAAATGATAGCTGTTGTCAATAAATGCAAGGACAGCAAGTGCTACAAAGAACAGTTAAGAGCAAAATAAGCAGGAATGAATGCAGGAGATGAGTAATTCTACTCAAGAAATTAAGAAAGAAGTTGAAATTTCATAACCGGGAGAAAAAGCACAGCATCTCTCTGTTATTGGGGAACCAGCATGTCGTGGAGATAAGGGCTATTAGGAGAGCATCTTTAAGGCTAAGAGGCATGGATATAACTCAGAAAGGAAAAAGCCTTGCTGAAGACAGCATCAGAGCCTTAAGAGATGAGACAGCGTCTCAGGCATTTGTACCTGGGAAACATTTAGAGATTTATCATATTGAGACCATTTTCCCCCCTAAACTGAGGGTTTTCAGGGTAAATATTTTGATCTAGGAGTCCCAAACTAAGATGTTTTTATTGTTCTTGTTGTTTGCCAACAGAAAAAAAAAAGCATTTGTGGACATAACATTACACTTTCACCCGTTTCCCTATATTTTAAGATAGTGTTTAAAAAAGGAAAAAAAAATGACCCATCCACTCAAGGGCCAAGTTTGCATTTACATGCCTCAAAAGGAAATGACTGCTTTGGCAATATCTGCTCTATATGTGACATCTGGCTGCCTGGTTCTCAGCTCAGGGTCTTGGGTGCATTTGTAATCATTCTAGCCAAAACGAGTTATTACAGAGGGAATAAGAAATATCTCCTTTCTAAGCCAAACATGTAGGCAGAATATTTGGGTAGAGGGTAGGAAATGGCAGATAAAGGTAATTTCATTTGGATTCCTGCTCACTAGTTATATTTAAAAAAAAGATTTTCAAAGGAAAGTACAGCTGGTGCTCAGATAATCATCCAATTGTGCTACAAAGCTATACAGAAAAGACATGTGTTACTGAATTCCTTGAGGAAAGAGAAAAATTGATTCCTTGATCACTCTCTAACTCGGGGCTAGAATATGGAGTGGAGAAGTGTGATAACAGCTAACAAGCTTTTTTCTTCTTTTCTTTTTTTTAAATTTAATTTAATTTGTATTATCAAACCAAAACAACATACAAACATGAACATTCTTAACATACTAACATTCCATGTATAGTGTACAATCAATGGCTCACAATATCAACACATAGTAGTATATTCATCACCGTGATCATTTTTTAGAACATTTGCATCACTTCAGAAAGAGAAATAGAAAGAAAAAACTCACATATACCATACCCCTTACCCCTCCATCTCACTGACCACTAGTATTTCCATCTACTCAATAGATTTAAACCTTTGTTTCCCCTATTTTTTCTATACCCCCCACCACTCCCTTTCATTGTTCACTAGTATTTCAAGCTACTCACTTTATTTTAACATTTGTTCCCCCATTATTTATTTATTTTCAATCCATGTTTTTTACTCATCTGTCAATATCATAGACAAAAGGAGCATCAAACACAAGGTTTTCACAATCACATAGTCACATTGTGAAAGTTGTAATATTATACATTCATCTTCAGGAAACATGGCTACTGGAACACAGCTCTACAGTTTCAGGCACTTTCCTCAAGCCTCTCTAATCACCTCAAACTAAAAAGGGGATATCTATAAAATGTGTAAGAATAACTTCCAGGATAATCTCTCGACTCTGTTTGGAATCTCTCAGCCACTGACCCTTTATTTTGTCTCATTTCTCTCTTCCCCCATTTAATTGAGAAGGTTTTCTCAATCCCTAGAATGAGTCCCTGCTCATTCTAGGATTTCTGTGCCATGTTGCCAGGGAGGTTTACCCCCCTGGGAGTCATGTCCCACATAGAGAGGAGAAGGAAGGTGGGTTTGCTTGCCGTGTTGGCTGAGAGAGAGATAGGCCACATCTGAGCAACAAAAGAGGTTCTCTGAGGGTAATGTTTAGGCCTAATTTTAAGTAGGCTTAGTCTACTTAAAGTAGGTATAAGTTTCATATGAACAAACCCCAAGATTGAGGGCTCGGCCTATTGATTTGGTTGTCCCCACTGCTTGAGAGAACATCAGGAATTCTCCACTTGGGGAAGTTGAATTTTCCCCCTTTCTTCTTCCTCATGCAAAAACATTTTTTAATTTGCACATTTAGTAACTATCATTGTACACTCTAGGCATTCCTAAATTATACCATCTCATTCTTTATGGTCTATCTTTTCTTCTGGTTTCATTTGTGCCCCCAGCCTTCCTCAACCTACCATTCTCACATTCAGCTTCATTCAGTGTACTTATACTATTGTGTTACAATTAGGTAATATTGTACTATCCATTTCTGAATTTTTACAGTCAGTCCTGTTGCACAATCTTCAGCTACAATTACTCAAAGCTGTATCCCTTCAGCTACAATTACTCAAAATCTACCCTATTTCTATGTCCCGATGTCCTCTGTTTCTAACTGAAATTCTCCAAGATCATTCATTAATGTTAGTTCATATCAGTGAGACCATATAGTATTTGTCCTTCTGTTTCTGGCTAATTTCACTCAGCATAATGTCCTCAAGGTCCATCCATGTTGTTACATGCTTCATGACTTTATTATGCCTTACAGCTGCATAATATTCCATCATATGTATATACCACAGCTTGTTTAGCCACTCATCTGTTGATGGACATTTGGGCTGTTTCCATCACTTGGGAACTATAAATAATACTGCTATAAACATTGGTGTACAAAGGTCCATTTGTGCCCTTGCCTTCATGTCCTCTGAATAGATACCTAACAATGGTATTGCCAGATCATATGACAATTTTATACTTAGCTTTCAGAGGAACCGCCAAACTGCCTTCCACAGTGGTTGTACCATTTTACATTCCCACCAACAGTGGATAAGTGTGCCACTTTCTCCACATCCTGTCCAGCACTTGTCATTTTCTGTTTTATTGATAATGACCATTCTGGTGATATCATTGATATCTTTTCATGTGCCTTTTGGCAATTTGTACTTCCTCTTCTGAGAAGTGTCTGTTCATGTCTTTTGCTCATTTTGTAATTGGGTTGTTTGTCTTTTGGTTGTTGAGTTGAACAATCTCTTTATATGTTCTGGATAGTAGACCCTTATCTTATATATCGTTTCCAAATATTGTCTCCCATTCTGTAGGCTGTCTTTTTACTTTCTTGACAAAGTTCTTTGATGCAAAAAAGTGTTTAATTTTGAGAAGCTCCAATTTATCTATTTCTTTCTTCAATGCTCATGCTTTGGGTATATGATCTAGGAAACTGCCTATTTTTTTTAATTAATTAATTAATTTTTAAAAATACCAAAAACTCCAAACGCAAACATTCTACATATATAATCAGTAATTCACAATATCATCACACAGTTGCATATTCATCATCATGATCATTTCTTGGAACATTTCTATCTACTCAGAAAAAGAAATAAAATGAAAACAGAAAAAAATTTATACATACCATACCCCTTACCCCTCGCTTTCATTGATCACGAGCATTTCAAACTAAATTTATTTTTTCATTTGCTCCCCCTGTTATTTATTTTTATTTCATATGTTCTACTCATCTGATGACAAGGTAGATAAAAGGAGCATCAGACACAAGGTTTTCACAATCACACTGTCACACTGTGAAAGCTATATCATTATACAATCATCTTCAAGAAACATGGCTACTGGAACACAGTTCTACATTTTCAGGCAGTTCCCTCCAGCCTCTCCATTACATCTTGAATAACAAGTGATATCTACTTAATGCATAAGAATAACCTCCAGGATAACCTCTCGACTCTGTTTGGAATCTCTCAGCCATTGACACTTTGTCTCATATCACTCTTCCTCCTTTTGGTCGAGAAGGTTTTCTCAATCCCTTGATGCTGAGTCTCAGCTCATTCTAGAATTTCTGTCCCACATTGCCAGGAAGGTCCACACCCCTGGGAGTCATGTCCCATATAGACAGGGGGAGGGTGGTGAGTTTGCTTGTTGTGTTGGCTGGAGAGAGAGGCCACATCTGAGTAACAAAAGAGGTGCTCTTGGGGGTGACTCTTAGGCCTAATTTTAAGTAGGCTTGACCTATCCTTTGTGGGGTTAAGTTTCATATGAACAAACCCCAAGACTGGGGGCTCAGCCTATAGCTTTGGTTGTCCACACTGCTTGTGAGA
>PVIY010056574.1:0-13255 GCA_004026745.1 Myrmecophaga tridactyla
ATTTATATAATTAACCTAACCACTCTAAGTTTCAATGCCTACCTATCCACTATCCATTTTGTCCTTCTTCCTAGGAAGAAAATCTTTTATTGGGTGTTACAGGGTGCACAGGTATAAAACCACATTTAGCAGTCCTCTTTGTAGAATATAGGTGAAAAGAACCTGATTAACATAAGTAGAGGTTGAATGGAGATTTCAGGAAAACTCTTTAAAAGAGGGCAGTGACAAGTTTGAAGAAAATTAGGGAATTTAAGATAAAACAATATTAAAAAGATGATCTTAAAGGGTAGACAAGATAAAAGAAAGAGGAAAGAGAAAGGAATTTCAAAAATTATAGAGTTAACAAAAGCATAAAAGGTTAAATAATGTAAACATACTAAGGAATGGTTTGTTATTAAATTAAATTGCTCATATTTAAAAATGTCTAGTGAGTTAATATAAGAAAATATTTGCATTGTTGTTCTTTTAAAAGTGAAGGATGATTGCTTTTTTTAAATGCCTTTCATCACTTCATAGGAAGTAAATGATCACATGAAATTTCATTGCAGGGCGGGCATCCGTGGCTCGCTCAGTGGCAAAGTTCTTGCCTGCTGTGCCAGAGACCCGGGTTCGATTCCTGGTACTTGCCCATGCGAAGAAAAAAAAAATCATTGCTGATTGGTAAATAATGAAAATAAATGAAAACTTTTCTGGTGTTTAAAGCAGAGTTATTGTGAAAATACGATTTAATTTATGCAGAATTCTAAGGAGAAAGGCAGATATTTCACTTACTGGTTTACTCATTTGTTTATACAATATGTTTATTGATCATTGGTTTATGTCAATCACTTGGGTAGCAATTTATTTGTTTCCTTCATGATTCAGGCAGTACAGTGGAAATAAGACTAGAAAATAAAACCAATAACTATATACTTGTGAATTGTGATCACAGCTGTGAAGGAACAGTAAATCAGGGGCATTTCCTATAGAGTCATCAGAGAAGGCTCCTTTGAAGAGGTAATATTTAAGGCCAGACCTCAAATAAGAAAAAGAAAGAGTCATGTGAAGAATGAGAAGTACATTAAGTCGCATTGTTATGAACTGAATTATGCGCCCCCCCCAAGACACTTTCAAGTCCTAACTCCAGTTCCTATGAATGTGGACTCATTTGTAATTAGGATCTTCATAGAGTTAAGAGTGGGGCCAAACTGAATGAAGTGGATCTTAATTTAATATGACTAGAGTCCTTGTAAGCTGAGGAAATTAAGACACAGGCAGTAGGACACAGGAGACAGACCAGGTGGCAGAGAATGAGTCGTGGATTGCTGGCATGGCACCACTGAACACTACAGACTTCAAAAAGAGCATGATCCAGTCAACATCCTGACCTCCAAAACTGCAAGACAATGAATTTCTGTTGTTTAAATCAACTACTTTCTGTTTTCGTTATGGAAGTCCTGGCAAACTAAGACAACCATATAAATATAACCTCATTTATCACTCATGACAATCTGTGTGCCTCATTTTAATCAATAGTATAACTATTCAGTCATTCCCCTAACTTAAAATAAACCTATAGTGCATTTTGACTCTTCCATACCCTGCTTCAAACACTCAGTCATGTCTTCCATTAATATTTCTCATGTCAATAACTTCATCCCCTTTCTCCCTCAATTTTAAATATTCCAATTCAGTTCCTCATTCTAAACTACAAATTTGAGATCAATGATTCTGTGAGAAATGACTAAGGATAGACAGTTTCTATGCTCTTTATTCTTGATAAATTTACTCCTTGAGCCTTACCCAAATGTTAAAAATGATGTTAATGATGTTGGGTTCCCCCCCCCCCAATTTGGAAGATTCTTTGCATTAGTTTTACTTGTGAATATATTCTTTGGAATTTATAAAACTGTTTAATTGCGTAATAACCTAATGAACTGATAGGACAAATATCATCGTCCTTATCTGAATATTTAGAAACTCAGGCTGGGCAAGATTAAAAGCATTGCCCTAGTGACCCACAAAAGTTTCCATTAAATTATTGTGTGAAAGAGAGGGAAGTTAAGAAATTCATAGGAGTCACATATTTTATGGAAGTAATTGTGCACATTGGTTGAAATTGAGTTATATCTTATTTAAGTATTTATTTAAATATTTATTTCGATTTTTTAAAACAAAGTAAAAGTTAAATAATATAATAATCACATTGATATTTCACATAAGGCTGAGATTCAGAAAATAATTACTTCACACAAATACATTAAGACCAATTTGGGAAACTTAGAGAAATTAAAGTTCATTTGGGAATTTCCTGATTTCAGTGAATCAGCAATAGCATACTGCTAAAAACACAATAAAAAGTCATTATTTTACAGTTTTTGAAATTATTTCAACTAAAAAACTGAAAAATCAAACTTACATAGTTTCTTCTTTCTTATAATTGCAGATTGTTCCCACATCTCAAGATAATCAAGTAGATAAAGAGGTTATCAACAGTAGAAAGTCATTGACATTCTATGCTCATGTTTACTGTTTATGTTATGAATAATTTTTTGCAAAATTTGAAATAATGATCTCAGACAAGTCCCACAGGTTGACTCAGACCCTGAGGGGTATGGAACTCAACATGTTTCTAACACACATGTAATTTTATACCTCAGAATCAAAATTATTCTAGTTAAGAGATATAGTACACCAATCACAATAAAGTGTGGTTAAATGGCTATTTTATATTCCATAAAAAGTAGCCATTACAGGAGACAACCTGCTAATATAGTTTCGAATGACTTGTAACAGAGAATCTATCCTTAGTTCTGGTCTTTCTTTCAGTGGAAATAGCCACCTAGACACAATCTCTGATCATATTCCCTGTGATGTATTTCAAAATTCTGAAATACTGGATTTATCCACTTATTTTTCTGTTATTCAGTGCCTAGAAATAGCTTGCCATTGGTGTTGAATAGAGTCCACAATTTGTCTCATTACGAATCACACCATTAAATCCAAATTTCTAAGTGTGAACTAAAATCAAATGGGTTTGTCTATTTTATCACTTTTATTTATTCACCATAGGCTCTTCGCCTAATCTACTAATAGTTTTTAATTGTATTCTAGGATAAATTTCTCTGTTCCTCGTGCCATGGTTAAAGATCCTGGAAGTCTGCTGGTGAGGAGACACATTAGAGAAAATGTTGAATCTCAGGACACAGATGGATGAGGCAGTGACGTGGAAGGCATGTATAGCTTAAAAGGGTGGCTGTGTTTCCACAGTTGAACAATTTTGGAGATATGCTATGACCTAGATTCAGGGTTTCCCAGTAAACTCAATTTCTGAATGCTGCGGGAACAGATAAAGTCATTTATTAACTTTATGCTTTCAGAACTTAGGTTTTCATTTCATTTCTCAGCTTGCCAAAACTAGAATTACAAATTTTCTTATACTAGACAATTTATTAGTGCTAGTTTATGATATAATTTATTCAAGTTATCAAAACTCTTTTTTTGCAAGGTTGTAGAAAAATAAAATACATATGAAATAACAAGCACTCCATTGTTTAATATTGAATTGTAAGTGTTAAATATCATTACCACAGCATTAAAAACATATGTTGAATAAAAGAGCAGAAGGTGGGTCTGGTGAAAGGAAGAAGGTTGGGTTGATTCAGAAAAAATGTCAACAAAACCACATTTAAAGCTGCAGTAGATAGCATTTGACTAGGACAGTCAAGTTAACCAAATCAGTGTGACATCTGGTATAAATAAAGCAGATAAATTATTAAAAATACAAAAAATTGTATTCTTATGTAAAGTGAAATTTTATAGTAGTGAAAAAAGAGAAAGATTATGTTGTATGGAATATAAATGATCAGTATTTTCAGTACTATATCAAAAAATTGAAATATTAAATGTCTTTAATATTTGTAATATACTGCAACGTCTGTCCTAATATTATACAAATAGTTTTAAATAGATAACTATATAATCTTATCTTTGAGCTCACAATATCTTTTAGATATTGGATTATAGGCTTTCTTTCATATACCTCAGAGAAGAAAATATCACGAATCACTAATTTTCTTGATTTTTAATAAGATAAAATTAATAGAATCCTAAATTTGCTTCCTTCTCCATCCGTTAGCTACAAAAAAAAGATCTTTACAAAATATCAAGTGGTGATTATGGATCACAATTTTCATGATGTGTATAATCAAGCAGTAAGCCCAATAGATTGCAAGTGGAGATCTCAATTTTCCAGGTGATCTTATGGGGATATAATCTAATAACATGATAATAACAATAATTAATATTTTATTTATTGGGCAATTAAAATTATTCATTTAGGTATTATGATTTTATAATATGATATCTTAAAGGAAATATTTTCATCTTTCTAATTTTTAAAAAAGCATATTAAGGGTTCTAAGGAAGGTATACTTTATAAGATTTTTTTAAGTAAAAACTAAGTAAGCACTAGTATTTGCAATGTAATTAACATCCAAGACCATTCCATTATTTTAAGGTACTTTATATTTGACCAATGCTTTAGTGTATGAATTATCATTTGCATATTATGCCTCCGTTGAGTAACTTAATATACTTACCATTACTTAGAAGGGTGGAATAATATCTGCCACAAAATGCTATGGGCAAATACTTCATCCTAACCTCTTCTGAACAAAGATTAAAAGACTTTTATCACTATGAACTGACTCATTCCATCCATTCAAGTTCCTGGAAGTATGGCAGTCATTAAAGAATTTTTAATTGGCTTATTGCTGAATGGCAAGGGATTCATTATATCTAACAAGATCTTCTGGGGGGAAATAAATCAAGATTCCATTCCTACTGGGTTGCAATATTAGTGAAATCACATATGCGTGAGACAACAGTTTTCTCACTCCCAATAAAATTAATTCACCCAGGAAGCCACATTTCCCATGCTCTTTGAGAGGGAAATTTTACTTAAAACTTTTTAGCATCCCTAGTTCCAAACATATTTTAAAAGATGTTGAAATAAATCAAGTTTTGAATCAAATTACAAACAACAATTCCAAAACGTATAAGTTTACAACATGACTATTTCATCATTATAAAGTGATATATGCTTACTCTTTCAATATGAAGGGAAAATAAATCTATATATTAAAAATTTATGTTCCTTATTTACATAAGAGCAGTTTTGAAGGAAGAAATTTCTAAAAATCTTTGCATTTTGATCTCAATTTAAGAGCAAAACATGGTGCTTAAAGAGAAAAAAATGAAAATAATGAACCTTGTTTTTTTAGGTATTTTATACTCAACATTATGATATTTAGATATGGTGTATATCTTAGAATGGGGGTACAATGATGACAACCCAGTGTTACAGCCTTTAAATGGTAGGCGAATTAATCATTTTTATATTCTATTTGGGCCAGACTATGACCTAAAGGGACAAATTTCCCATAAAGCCCTTGGAATCCAAAAATTAGAACATATTTCTCACAGGAGAGAGCTAGTGAATATCAATACTTTCCCTGTGGTGGAAATAAAGGAATGTACTGAACCAAAATTCATTTTCAGTTCTAAGAAAATGGGATAGGGCCTACTTATTTTCCAATAGAGTATTTGTAATTTCAGTGAACTTGTCCTTGCATCCAAATTGAAAACATTATCATCTTAAAAAGAAGGGAAAAAACTAATATGCAACATTAAGTCTTGAACTTATTATAAAACTTTTTATTAAGTAGGAGTTATTTTGTGAAAATATATAGCATAGAGAACGCCAAGGTTTTCAGAGAGCAAAATTAATTTGCACCCTGGCATTATGGCCCTAGCCGTCTGCGATGTAGCAATGTCTGCTAATGACCGTCAGTACTACAGAAGGTATTATCAAATAAGCAAAATGTCCTGAAATACATATCTGCAGAACAGTCCAGGCTCCAAAGTCTCCATATGGGCTCAATTCTTCTTTTAATCAGAAAACTTTCTTACTGTCAGTCTGGTAAACATGGGCTTTTCTACAGTTTGTACACCTAAGAGCCCCCAAAGTATTTCAGCCTCAACCAGCAGAAACAAATCTGCATTTGCCTTACGTAAAAGTGACTGAGAGTTCTATGTTGAAAATTCTGAGACTAGCCAATTGACTTTTCCCTTGATGGCTTATTTTTATTTTTTATTAGCAGTTAGATTTAAGGGGATTACACTCAGAGTTCAGGTCTTAAGTAAGAGAGGGGAAAAAAAGATCACAGGAGGGCAGAAAACAGCCATTCTTTTTTTTTTTATCAGAGAAGTTGTGGGTTTACAGAACAATCATGCATAAGATACAGGATTCCTATAAACCACCCTTTTATTAACATCCTGCATTGGTGTGGGACATTTGTTACAATTGATGATCGCACATAGTTTAACTTAGGATCCACTATTTTTGTAGTGCAGTTCCATGGATTTGTTGCTATTGTTTTTAATTTTATTCTGTTACCATACGTACAATTTGACGCTTCCCCTTTTAATCACATTCAGATATATATATTTCAGTGCTGTTAATAATGTTTGTGATGTTGTGCTACCATCACCACCACCCATTTCTATCATTCCAAATAGGAATCTGTACATTTTAAGCCTTAATTTCCCATTCCCTATCCCTACTCCATCCTTAGGTGACATGTGTTCTAGATTCTGACTCTATGAGTTTGCTTATTCTAATTATTTCAATGCATATTTTTTACCAATAAGTGCAAGTCTTCCAAGTCATATATATAATGTTGGGAAAGGAAACTCAGAGGTTTCAAGGTACAGTAGTACACATCTAGAGAGTGAAAAATGAGCATCATGAAAGAACATGAAAAATAAGAGTCACACAGAAATTCATATTGACAAACACACACATTGCCTTAAACTGTGATGGCTTATTAAAATTTTGCTCATGCATTATATTTTTTCTTATTTTAACAAAATAAAATAACAGCCCTAAATAACATAAAAGGGGTTTGCTTGGCAGATAACCCTGGCTTGAATCACTGTTTCTCAATTGGCTATTTAGCCACCTTGCTTCTGAACATACAAAAAATCTGTAGATCAACAAGTGAAACAGAAATATCTAGTTGAGGGACTAAAGTATAAATGCATACCTAATTGCCAAGTTACTTGAATTAAATTTTGAAAATATGGAAACTTAAGTCCAACTACTAGTATTTGAAAAATAGAAACTTTAAATAGAAACCAAGAAAAGTAGCTCTGGCATGACTACCTACAGAGATTTTAATTGAGAATACCACTCTGCACTCCATGACATCCATTTCAATTAGAGACTTAACAAACGTAAGATTGATGATGTTGACAGTTTTTATTATAGGTGCCTATTTAGTAAGCAATTTTCCTTTCAATTCCATTCTCAATCCAATCCATAACCCTGGATATGGAAATATTACTCACGACTGATTTCAACTACCATGGGCTGTATCCTTAGTTCATCATTTATTAGGAGAAGCTACCTATATGACAAAGCAAATTCATTGGCTAGTCTGTTGTCTATAAGATATACTCTCTAGAACTTTCAAAGAAAAAGAGAGATAAGCAAAAACAGGTTGACAGAGTCAAAGGCAAAGACAAACAATTGATCCATGGATCTATTCTCTTCTCCATTCTTGATAATAGTACTTCCTGAGTTTTACCTGGGCATATGGCTGTCTAGCTCCAGACACTGCTTCTCAACATAAGTTTCAGTTAGATGTGGCCATATGGCCACTTCCAAGCAAAGAATATATGAGAAGAAATGATGTATATAACTTCCTTGATGTCTCCATAAAGCTAAAGCCACTGTTCTGGCCTTCTTTGTCCTTTTGTCTCTGACTGAAAGATGGGTGAGAATTATCACTGGTGCTTTGGATCTTGATTAGAATTCTGAATTGAGGATAGTAGAGACATTTCACTAGCCAGAATCGTTTCATGATCCCTTAGAGCTCAACCTGTCTACCCACTCTGGAATGCTAATTAAGAGAGAAGTATGAACCCATGCAGCCAGAGACCTTTGGAGATGGAGAAGGAAAACACCCTGGAGGAGCTTCACGAAATAAGAAGCCAGGAGAGAAAGCTAGCAGACTTCCCCATGTGCCCTTCCAGCTGACAGGGAAACCCTGAACGTCACCGGCCTTCGTGAACCAAGTTCTCTCAGAGTCTACATTTTGAAGGAAAGACACCTGAGTGAATCCCTGCCAAAACGAGGAAAAAGAAGAATGGGAAAGAGAAAAGGTCTTGAAAGAAATATGGCCAGGAGTCCATATCTCATCAAAGAACCCCTCCCAGAAAATATTCATCGACAATGTGACTTTTCTCCTGTGGATCAATTTGATTAAAGGTACAAAACCGGTAAAAAGAAAAAAAAAAGAGAGAAGTAAACTTCTTCCTTGTTTGAGCTGTTGTGCTTTATGTGCCTTTGTTACAGAGGGCAGCGCTAATTAAGCATTAGCTTAATACCAGTATTAAAATGAAAACCACCTGGAGGTGAAGAGACACTTTAGTGTAGTGGGGAAAAAGAGACCGAACACAGACTAACTGGATTGAAGCTTAGTTGCCCACTTACAATCTGGGAGAAATTTGGCAAATAAATTAATCTCTGAGCCTAAAACACTGCTAGTAATAACATCTTTCCTAGAGGATTTGTGAAATGGAAAAAAAAAATAGGCATGTAAAATGGAGTGTGGCCTGCCAAGTTGTAAGTGTTGAAAACATTAGCAGATAATTTGAAGGTTCCCATACACCTTGGTTGTGCTCCCTGTCTCCCACCGACGCTATGGCCAGGTATCTCTATATTTGCTTGGATTCTAGTGATGTGAATCTGCACATTAAATGCCCATTCACTCCAGCAAGCATGAAGGAATTGTATTCCTTGCAACAAAAAGACAAAAAACTAAGAGGTAAATTGTTCCTATAGAACTTATTTTTAAACAAATTCAGACCTCAAGAAGACCTTTATCCCAAGAGATAATATAGGTTAAACATGTAAGTGATGATTTCAGAGCAGTTTAGTTAAATGTATGAATGAAGTTTTATTAAGGGCAACCATAAGAATTTTGAAAATTGGAGTAAGAATAATCCAGTTTATACTGCTGAGCAAGTGGCATGAAATACACACATGGCTTCACCTAGAAATTTCTGAGTTACTCTTACAAGATTCTTAGAGCTTGGCTGCAGTGTTCATGGGTCTAGGGAAAGATAACAACTATATTCTCCTGTTTTAGGAGAATATATATGACTATATCTGTGATTCAGTATTAATTATATGTAATCTCATGACTTTCCTCCTAGTTCAACATTATTCTTTAAAAAAATTGACCAAAAATGCCAAGCCAGAAGTTTCTTAAGTATAATATTACAATTCAAAATACAATATGAGCAGGTGATTTCAGTAAAACAAATTGAAAGACTGAGAAAAAAGATTTTGTTCAAATAAATCTATTAAAGAAATGAAGATATGCCGTTTATGTGTTAATTGACATACAGAAGACACAAATAGAATCTGTATATATATATTTTAAAAAGATCTTTATTTGTTGCTAGATCAGAGGTAAAAGAGAAATATAGTCGTAATTCTACTCATTTCTCTAATCATGGTTGATCGTAATGTTTGCTAAAATTATATTGAAAACAGATGAAGTGAATGTATGCTCTGCTAGCTGTATCAAGAGGTAGAAAATATGAATTTGAACACTTGAGATAATGCAATCTCATTGGGAGAACTTTTCAAATTAAATGATATCAAAGAGAAAGACTTGTTGAAGAAATAAGGGGATTTAAAATTAAGCAAAGAAGCCCCATAAAAATATATAGTTTATACTTAACATTCTAAGGAACCACCAAACTGTCTTCCACAGCAGCTGCATCATGTTACATTGCCATCAGCAATGAAGGAGTATTCCTATTTCTCCACATCCTTTCCAACACTTATTTTCCAATTTTAAATAACAGCCACTCAAATGGGTGGGAAATGTCTTCTCACTATGGTTTTGATTTATATTTTCCTGCTGGCTAATTAGGTTGAGCATTTTTTCATGTTTTGTTTTTTTTTCCTGAGAATTTGTATGTCTTCATTGTAGAGAAGTCTATCCAAGTCTTTCACCCATTTTTTCAGTAGGTTGTTTGCCTTTTATAGTTAAATTGACAGATTTCTTTATATATTATAGATATAAATATGTGGTTTCTGAATATTTTCTTTCATTTTGTAGGCTGTCATTTTATTTTTATAATAAAGTCCTTTGGGGAACAAAAGTCTTTATTGTGATCAGCTCCCATTTATCTACTTTTTTTTTCCTTTCCAGGCTTGTGCTTGAAGTGTCTAAGAAACCATTGCCTAACATAAGGTCCTGAAGATGCTTCCCTACATTTTCTTATAGGAGTATTATACGTCTGGCTCTTATGTTTAGGTCTTTGATCAATTTTGAGTTGATTTTTGTATGTTGCATAAGGTAAGGATCCACCTTCATTTGTTTGCTAATGGAGCTTGAGTTTTCCAGTATCATTTGTTGAAAAGACTGTTATTTCACAATTGAGTGATCTTTGCCCTCTTGTCAAAAATCAGTTGGCCAATACTGGAGACCTGGGTTTGATTCCCGGTACCTGCCCATGCAAAAAAAAAAAAGAAAGAAAAAAAAAAGAAAAAATCAATTTGTCATAAATGTGAGGGTTGATGTGTCTGGGCTATTGATTCTATTCCATTGGGCTATATGTCTCTTCTTATCCCAGTGCCATACTATTTTGATTACTGTAGCTTTGTAATAAGTTTTAGGATTGGGAAGTATCAGTCCTTGAGTTCCATTCTTTTTATTTTTCAAGATGGCTTTTAATATCTTGGACCCCTTATCTTTCCATATAAATTTGATGATTGCCTTTCCCATTTCTCCAAAGAAGGTTGTTGGAATTTTGAATGGGATTGAATCTACATTGTTTAGGTAATATTGACATCTTAATGATATGTAGTCTTTCTATTCATGAGTGCAGAATGCCCCCCATATTTTTAGGTCTCCTCTGATTTCATTAAGAAATGTATTATCATTCTCCATGAACAAATCATAATTTTTGTTTAGATTTATTTCTAGATTTTTTATTCTTTTTGTAGCTACCATGAATGAAATGTTTTGTTTTTTTTTCTTAACTTCTTTAGACTCATAATGGCTTGTGTATATGAACACTACTGAATTTTGAGTGTTCATCTACTCTGCCAGTTTGCTGAATTCATTTATTAGTTCTATGAGCTTTCTGTGGATCTATCGGGATTTTCTGTGCAGAGGATCATGTAATCTGAAAATAGGGACAGTTTTACTACTTCCTTTTCAAATTGGATGCCCTTTCTTTCTTTCTTTTTTTTTTTTTTTTTTTGCTTGTTTGTACTGCCTTTTCAAAGAACCAACTTTTAGTTTTGTGATTCACACTATATTTTTCTCTCTCTCTCTTCTATTTCACTTATCTTGTTCTTTTTCTTTCTCTTAAATTCTGTTTTAATTTCTTTATTGTGAAATTTAACATGCAGAAAAGTGATAAATTTCAAACTATAGTTTAACAAGTAGGAATAGTGCAAGTTTCAAAGTATGATATTGGTTATAGTTTCAGATATTTTCTCCAGTCTACACTAGAGATTAATAGGAAATATCAATGTAATGATCCAGTAGTCACAATTATTTATTAAATCCTGTCTTTTCTGCTACGACTCCTCCCTCTCATTTGATCCTTCTCCCAATCTTCAGGAACATTTGGGCAATGACTGTTCTAACTTATTCATCTTGAAAAGGTGTGTGGGCATTATGAAGTAGAACGTAACTGGCTGATGTTCTGGGGGACTCAGGGCTTATCTGGCATAGGAACAATCTGGAGGTTTTAAGTTTCTGAAAAATAAATTTAGTGAGTAAAAATTTTATAGAGTCTCAAGTAGAGTCTTGGGGATTCTTCAAAGTTTTCAGGAATACTTTTGTTTGGGGCTTGGCATACTAAGGCAATTTGCAATATCTAGCTGAAGCCTTCATAAGAGTAATCTCCAATCTAGCCTCTTAATTCTATTTGAAATCTCTTAGCCACTAATACCTTATTTTATTACATTTCTTTTCCCCCTTTTAGTTAGGAAGCCATTTTTGATCCCATGATGCCAGGGCCAAGCTCATTCTTGGGAGTCATATCCCACATTAACAGGGAGACTGATAACTCTGGAAATCATGTCCCTGGTATGGGAGAGGGTAATGAGTTTATGTGCAGAGTTGAGGTGAGAAAGAGAAAAGCCACATTTGAACCACAAAAGATGTTCTCTGGAGGTGCTTCTTCAGCATAATTATAGGCAGGCTTAGCTTCCCCATTACAAAGTAAGTTTCATAAGAACAAGCCTCAATGTCCATATTTTAAAACTTCAACTTCTGTGTGAGGCCAAAGGGAGAGATGTTTAGTTGGTGCAAAATTTATGTTTTGTGTAGCAAATTACCTAATTTAACTTGTATAGTCAGTTTAGTTGAATACTATAATTATATGGACTCTGGAATAGGGCATGAGATCTTGTTGGTTTGTCCAGGTTAATGTGATGCCCCGATATATCCCAGAGTAGCTTGGGCAGTGAATAAAGAAGTATTTGCAAAGTTTTCTTGGGGGAATGGGGAGAAACGAGAAAATGTTCAACTTCCCCATTTGGAGAGCTTCTGACATTCTTAAAAGCAATAGGGATAACCAAATCAATAGGCTGAGCCCTCGATCTTGGGGTAGACCCCAGATCACCCCTTGGCAATGGACAGGCCAAGCCTACATAAAAGTATGTCTAAGGGTGGGCCAAGATGACTCAGCAGACAGAGTTCTTATCTGCCATGCTGGAGGCCCGGGTTCAATTCCTAGTGACTGCTCACGCAAAAAAAAAAAATAATAAGTATGCTAAGTGTCAACCCCAGAAAATCTCTTTTGTTTGTCCTATATGGCCTCTCGCTTTAAGCCAGCTCAGTAGGTGAACTCACTGCCCTCCCTCTATGTAGGAATGACTCCCAGGGGCATAAATTTCCCAGGAATGTGGGACAGAACTTCAGGATTCACTGGGATCCTACATCATGTGATTGAGAAAGTCTTCTTGACCAAAAGGGGGAAGAAAGAAATGAGACAAAATGTTTCAGTGACTGAGAAATTTCAAACAGTCAAGAAGTTTTCCTGGCGGTTATTCTTATGCATTATATAGATATCCCTTTTTAGTTTATGTTGTTTAGGAGTGGCTGGAGGGAAGTACTGAAACTGTTGAGCTGTGTTTCAGTAGCATCGACTCTTTAAGATTGTATAACAATAT